>PVIR01031530.1:0-19367 GCA_004026965.1 Petromus typicus
AGAAGCCCTACAACAATGAGGGCAAAACCTTTACAGCTTTCAATGATACAAACAGCCAGCTATGGCATCCCACAGTTTTGCCACCACTGCACTAGTATAATGTAAATCAGGGTTGATGAGAAATTCAGTTGCTCCTCAGATCAGAAGATTTTGGTCTTTATAAAAACAGACAGTAAAGGCCAGGCTCAGGAAATTTCAGTTGGGAACAAGCACTCCATCAGCAGCTAGACTCCAAGAAATATGTACTATGTTCTGCTACAAATCTTGTCTGCATTTTGCGCATGTCCTAAGACATTGTGGGAGACAGACTAAGGGCAGCAGACTAATCAATCTGACTGAGGATATTTCAAGCCAGCCCAATGTTGAAGCTGTAGAACGAGTACTGTTTTGGAGGCTTTTAGCTAGCCCCATATTGAGACTGCAGAGCAAAGAACACAGCTCAGTGATTTAAGTTTTAAACTTCACCAAAAAGGAAGCTCCTGTAAAGTCAGGGCCAGGAAAATTTTGGCTCACGACAGCTAGGTTTCTAACAGATTAGTATTAAAAAGAAGCCAAGAACTTTACATTAAGACAATAGGAAAGATTCCTTTGGGATACATGAGAAATCCACAAAACCTCACCCTTCAAAGGCTAAGAGGTACAAAAGAGAAAGATTTTGCTTTGGGAAGACTGCCCCAGGGTACCATACTGGGGAGGTGGAGGTGTCACATGGACTTGGTTCTTTGGGATTTAGTTCATTGGGTGAGTAGGTGTGTGTGTGTGTGCGGCTGTGGAACTGAGGATCAAATTCAAGACCTTGTGCTTGGTAGGCAGGCTCACCACTACCAGAGCTATATCCTTGGTCCCAGAGGAAGCCTAGTTACTGCTTGAACTGGCAGAGACCTTAGCATCATCCACATGGGGCTCCTTTTACAGGAATGCAAAATCCAAGAATCAGGGAGGGTCAAGGAGGTTGCCAACCAGATTTCCTAAGTTTTGGAAGGCCAAGCAGTGTGCATTAAGAGGCGGTGAAGCTGAGAAAGAAGCCAAACCTGGAGCGGAGACCCAAGGATGTTGGAGAAGTCAGAAATGTGGAATGCCTGTGAATACCCAGGCAGTGAGCAAAGTCATCTGACAGAAACTACACTGGAGAAACAGGGTCACACAAGCCCTTTGGAGTTCACATCTTACCACAGCATGCCCCAGGTGCTGGATATGCAATTACAAGATTTAATGTTTTCCCTTTGGTTTCAGTCTCACTTTAGTCTCATACCTTCCTATCTCTATACCCCTTCCTTTCAGAATGGGAAGCTTTATCTTGTGCCATTGCATGTTAACAATGTTTCACTTTCTTTTTAATATTTACAAGGGCTCATAGCTAGGAGTTTGCCTTAAGTATCAGAGAAGACTTTGATTTGAACTTTTTGATAGTATTGGAACAAGTAAGATTTTGGCAACTCAGAGAGATGGACTATACTCATCTTGCAAAAAACAATGCACATTAGCCTTTTGAGGGCCAAGGGTAGAAGATGACTGGATTACATGAGCACTAGAGCTGGCTTGGTATTGAGAATTGGGACCAATTTGGAAAAGGGCATGATCTGGAAGGGTGTATTTCTCTCAAGTCTTCTTTTTTCTTTCTGCTTCCTTGCTGTCATAGCAAGCAGCTTCTTCTCTGTTATACCTTCCCACCACTGTATCCTGCCTTGGAGCCAGTGAATTGAAAATGAGAGCAGAAATAAAATTCTCCTTCTCAAAGGTTATGATTTTGGATACTGAATCCCAGCAATGGGAAAATGATTAAGATGTGGCTCTATCTTTCAAATACACTTATAATTACCAGTTTCTGTTACCTTATTAATATTAAGTGTGGACCAGAGATGGTGGGATGGTGAGATGTCCACCATCTCTAGCCCACGCTTACTCTAAAGTTTTCTAGCTTCCCTGCATCACTTCTGCTCCTTTCCACAGTCTATTCATATCAGAACAGCAGGAATATTCCTTTTACAACATTATTCAGAGCCTCTCATTCTTTAGTTTTCCAGTTCTATAATTAAAAGCCAAGTCATTTCAATGATCAACTATAAGACTGTCTTTTCCAACTTCCTAAGATGTCTCCAGCTTATTCTAGTATTACTCTCTTCCTTCTAATTCTACTCTAGTCACATCAAGGAATACAATACGCTATGCATGTTCCTTCCTTTTCACAGTACCACCAAAAACACTGTACAACTTATGTCTCTCTTGTTATCAACTTTATTCCTTTCCCTATTGCACTCCAAGTTTGAAAGTGCCATGTAATGGCTTGTATCTACATGTTCCCCCCAAAAGCCTCATGTAGTCATAGGTGAGGCTTTTCAGAGGTGGCCTGATCTACAGTGTGTGATGCTGGGATCTAGACTATATGATTATTATTATTACTTATTTTTCTGCTACTAGGGATTGAAATTGGGACCTTCTGCTTGTAAATCCCCAGCCCTAGAGTGTGTGATTAAACTAATCCACTGATTGGTTTGGTACAGCTCTGGGTGTGGCTAACAGAAGGCCTACCCAGGGTGAGTAGCCTCAATAGAATCCAAGGGACAGAAAGAGGGATGCTGTCCTTGCTTGCTGCCTCCTGCCTGCCTGCTCTGCAATGTCCCTCTGCCACGCCATCCTACCTTGGAGCTAGCCATTCAAGGACTAAAACTTTTACAAACTGTGAGCTAAATAAACTATGAGCATTGGGCATTTTGTCTCAGCAATAAAAGAAAAGCTGAAAGGGCACAAACCTTTGGTTTGTTTCCATCAGTATGTTTCAAAAGTCCAGAATGGTTCCCACTCAATGGTCATTCAAAAAAATGTATGAATCTGAACAAATACGAAAATCAAAATTGTCAAAGTGAAGCCATCACAAAGGTAAACTAGGAACTACAAAAATAATGTGCTGCCAGAGTAATCACCTAATTTTTATTTATAACACTTAAAACTAGTTTTTGAAAACAAAGGTGAGTGTAATTCCAAATATAGTTGATTCAAAATAACATGTTATTTAAACACATTTTAAATTACGTTTTTAAGACCTAATACATTGAAAAGTAAAGTTTAGAATTACCCAGTGGGGGCAAGGATAGTACTAGGGAATGAATTTAGGACCTTTACACTAAGTTACATCTCAATTTGTTTTTATTTTGATATTCATTTCTTTTCATTTTTATTTCGACACTCACTCATTAAGTCACTAAATTCCTCAGGCTGGGCTCAAATTTGCAATTCTCCTGCTTCTGCCTCTCAGACTGCTAGAACTACATTAACTTAAGTCAAATAAATAAAATATCCATTAAATAAACAAATATTCAAAAAAGACAGGCACAAATCCAGAGTATCACACATTCCACAATCTTACTCAAATTTGTCCAGAATAGTTTAAGAATTAAAAACTTGGGGCTGGGGATTTAGTTGAGCGGTTCCAGCTCTGCCTTAGAAGCACAACATCCCGAGTTCAGTCCCTGGCAACCACATACTACAATGCTCCCCAGCAATCAGTACCACATACCACAAAGCCAGGCATGATAGCTCACATCTGTAATCCCAGCATTCGGAAGACAGAGGTAGGAGGATTGCTATGAGTTCGAGGTTTGTCTGGGCTACACAGCGAGCTCAGGGCCAGCCTGAACTACGAAGTGAGATCCTGTCTCAATAAATAAATAAATAAATAAAAAACTCAACTGCATACTAAAAGATGAGTAGTGTTGTACTGATTTTTCTCTCAGCATTGCTAATTCTTGGGGCTGGAGATATAGCTCAGTGGTTCCGGCGCCTGTCTTCAAGCGCAAGGACCCAGTTTCGATCCCCGGTAACCATATAACAATACTGGGCGTGGAGACTCACCCCAGCAGCAACCAGTATCACATAACACAGTGCCGGGTGTGGTGGTTCATGCCTGTAATCCCAGCACTCGGGAGGCAGAGGCAAGAGGATTGCTGTTATGTGAGTTTGAAGCTGAGCTCAGTGGCAGCCTGAACCAGAAAGCAAGACCCTGAGCAAGACCCTGTCTCAAAAAACCTTAAAAAAAACCAAAAAAACAAAAAGAAAAACATTGCTAATTCTTAATGACAAATTTACCAATGCTATGATAAGCAACAGGAGAAAATGAGACTTTAGAATATGTAAGGCAGTTATGTAATTCAACAATGTAATACTAGTAGGAGTCAATCAAATTTCATTTTCTTTTGCCTCTGAATAAACCTTTCCACTATGTAAATATACAACATTTACAATGAAATGTTCCTTAAAAAAATTACTATTCCTATGAATTGGTCTTTAGACAAGACCATAATTTAGATGAATTATCAAGAGAATCTATCCAAAACACCAAGCATTTTATGTAGTGACTAAACCTGGAAGCACTGTAAATTTTTTTTTTACTAGCATCCAGAAAACTGCCTGACACAAAATGAGTCCTTAGTAAATACCTGATGATTAAAAAAAGAATCAATTTCTAGACTAGAATAATCAGCTCCAAAAACTATTAGATAATCCTAAAGGCACAGACGTAGGCACAAGTAACAATCACATACTGACTGTTATGGGCCCATAAAGTCTAATGTAGCAAAATATCCTAATAAAAAAGTTCAGTTTTTAAAAGAACTATAGCTTGATCATTAACACATATTATGGCTTTATAAACAGTAAGCTTGAAAATTCCATAGGAACGTGACAGGAGTTCAAGCAAGCAGGACTCTGGGAACTTCTCAAGGTCTGTTACTTAACAAAGGTAATTTTGTTCATACCATTTTTTGAGATTTCAAGTTACTGTCTTAAAAAAAATTTTCACTGTTAAAAATATTAGAAAACCAATTATCAAAATCATTGTCCAACAGGTTAACTACATATACCATTATTCCACCTACAGCCTCTTCTGATGTTATATTTTTCCCAAAGCCTTGATACGAAAGTTATTCCCAATTCTTCGTAGTCTGTTTCCTTATTCTGTGGTGAAAACACAAGAATCAAAGGTCATCTTATTTTTATTAACCTAGGAAAACTACATATTTACTGTGGAGCTTATGTGAGAGATTTCAAAAGTCCAAAGGCATATACAGAGAACTTCACTAACCCAGTTTAGGGTCTGAGCCTTTTCTCCCCAATTTGGAGACCTACAAATTAGGAGTGAAAGCCTAGTACAACATTCAATAGTGTAAGATTATATAGGAAAGAAACCATTGTTTTCAATATGTTTTAAAAAAATTAGATAAGTTTCAACAAGTCTTTTAAAGATTAAACACTTCTTGACTGGAATACTAAGTCAAATAATAACAGGAGAGGGTACAGAAATAAAACATGGATTCAAGGGGGTAGGTAGAAAAGTGAAAAGCAGTTTCTCATTTATTTTTAAGAATCTTTATAGCACCATAGCTGAAGAGATAAAGGCAACATGCTAGACCACAGAGCTGATAAATGCAATAGGAATTCAAAGAAATAAAAGGTGCAAGTTAGGTTAGATCAGGGTTTGGAAAACATTTATCTGTGGAGAGTGAGGTGGCAAATATTTTAGGCTTTGTACCTTTTACTGTTATCTACCTGGGTGTGTCTTCAGGGTGCAGAAACAGCCACAGACAACAGTTCAATGACTATGGTTATCACAATAAAACTTTACGAACATAGATATTTGAATTTGATCTGTTTTACAAATTATAGTAGTATTCTTATAATTTTCTCTCAAATTATGTCAAAATGTAAAAAGCCATTATATACAAATAGCCACCAGGCTAGATTTGGCTCAAAGGCCATCAGATACAAACACCTGAAACTGATGTAAGAGTTTCACTAAGAAGTAAGGTTTTGAATGAACCCTGAAAAGTAGGATGTATTTAGTTTTTAACAGCCTATATGTATGAAAAAGATTAATTTATTAAATACAACAGACACACCAGAAAGTAGGAAAAAACTTGAAGGTATTAATTAAATATGATTTAGTTTCAAGGGCAAAAACAAGAATTACACTTGTAACAGGCAACAGATTGAGTCTGGTTAGGCACAAAGAAAAAGCAACAGATACTTTTGCTTAAAGAACCTGAATATCATAGTAAAACTGAAAACAACAACCCAATTCTGAGCTTGAAAAGTAGCTACTCCAGAAAAATCAATCAATCAGTATTTCTTAAGGAAAAAGTATCACTACTATCATCAGATGGTAATATCACCTGAGTTTCAAGTGCCATTTCCAAAGACAAATGAAATTTTAACCATAAAACAAAGATCAAGGTAAGTAAAACTAAAGATCTTAAACCTCAGCAATTATGTAAGAAACCATTTAATATTCTTAGAAACATAAGGAGTTATTTTTTCATTGTGTGTATACATATTCTTCTCTATTAACTAAGTATATATGCATATATAATCTCTTAACTCAGAACATATATATGCATATATTCACAATTAAGAGCAGTACAATTAATTTAACAATTAAAGAGTTGAAATCTGAATCTTTCAAAATCCCCATTATAGGAATGTTAATTTTCTACTAGCTATCTGAACAGTCAACCCAAAAAAAAGTAAAAATTTTAAAACCAAGTATTATGTTGGCTCTGAAAAGCTAAGTACAGTAACAATAAACACAGTTTTGGGACACTAAGAGAACATGTTAAGCAGGAAGAAAATGGACAAAACATACTATAATGAGAAATCAACACAAATATTTTGTCAAGGCTCTTTAATAATATCAATACAACTTTGATGGTTAAAACACTTAATATATTTATTTCTCCATCATCCCATCTATACCCTTGCAGCAATACTTTCCTCAAATCTTTCAGTGTGACTTAATAGAGTACAAACTGATCCTATAACATTGTAAAGCTATATTTTCTTCTCACTTAGCAATTTGTTTCTCAATTCCCAGGGCTTTTGCTCCACACTTTCAGTACAGAAGCTAAATGTCATCCCTCCCCCATACCTATCCCAATTCTATCCTTTCAAGTATTATCTTTTATCTAAGTTTCTTAATAACAGAGTAATATTTTATATTTTCTTATATCATTCATAATGCTTACATGTTCAACTAAAAATGGTCAGGGATAATAAGCTAGGCTACATCTATCTGAATCTAGAAAAATGATAACTTTTTAATATTAACTTTTTATAATGAAAAGTTTGGGAATCTAACCAAGTGATACATATTAGTCATATTAAACTATAAAATCAGAGTTATTTACAACTCTGTCCTAAGTAATAGCTCTAGTTGTAAGAAATAAATTCCACTGATATAACAAAAACTTAACAATTGTTTCATTTCACTGCATAACTCAGCCATTGTGGACAGTGAGCTTCCAAAACACATTGAAAAAAAAAAGTTCGTCTTTGTCTTAAACTTGTACTTATAGCTGAAGTGTTCCTTTTCTGACAAAGACATGCTGATACTAAGTTATTCTTTTTTGTATCTCTCCATAGTTTTAACTAAAATTACTCTTCAAATAGGGCTTGAGCTACCCTTATCTCTAATTGATCTTTATATTCCCAGGGCCAGGCACCTAGTAAGTGCTCCACAAAGGTAAGCAGAAATAACAAGTCAGAAGCATTAACATTTTTTTAATATGCAGATAAACTTTTTAAAAAAGAAAACATTTAACATATTTAATAGATAAAAACAGAAGCTGTTATGGTTTCAAAGGGTGTAAGTATCAAAGACTCTGGGGGAAAAAAGCCACAGGGATCAAAGAACACAGTCTGAAAACCAATTAAGACTTATATTTAAAACTCATGGCATTTTAGTTCTTTCAAAAATCACATTCCTCTGGTGTATTTTAGATGTGTATTACAACTGTTTTTAGGAACACTAAACACATTATTTCTTGTCAATCACTATCTACACACCTTGATGTTAAACACACACACACCCTCTTATGGATAGCCAGAATGAAGTTTGAAAATAGTACCTATGGAGTGCTTGCTTCGACAGCACATACACTAAAAACAGTACCTACAGAAATTTAAACTGTGACAAAACTTATTCAGCTGTAGAAACTAAGAAAAATCTTTGTTATGTCACTTAATACAGTATCTGAACTCTAAGATAAGACTGCTACAAAGGTTTAGTACCAGCATTCTTCATAAAACACACTTTTTCAATTAAAAGATTGAGTTATAAAACTAATCTAAGCTGTACCATAACTTCAAATTCAAAAGAGGAATACAAATCTTTTATTCCTTAGAACATCTTAACCTTCAAGGTCAATATAATTCATTTCCTCTAAAATAAGTATACCAATAAATTGGCCTTTCAAACAAAAAAAGGGGAAAATGGAGATAGTTTTCAAAATATTTAGGGTAAGTAGTAACAGAAAGAATTAAGATACTAACTTTGCATCATCACATTTTTTGAACTGTCAAAGTAGTTTAATAGGAATGAGGAAAAGTCACTAAAAAAGCTGACAAAGATGACAATTCTTTGCCACTTCTAACATCAAAGTGTAACCCATGCCTCTCCCAACGTTCTTAATAATTAATGAACAAAGAATGGTAAAATAAAACATGCTGACCTGGGTTTTTAAAATGTAGGCTACATAGGACAACTAACAAGTCAATAGTTATCTAATAATCTGTATCATCTAATGCCGCTTTAAATCAATCATATCAATAGTGTTCCTCAAAGTTAAAAGCACATGCATATTCAGCATTTCAATCCAATGTTTATTCTTAAAGTATTCCACTGCCTTCCAAGTTTCTAAATACTCGCCTCCTATATACAGAGACTAGAAATCCGGGTCAATTACACAGAACAAATGAGAACAAAAAAAGTAATTTAAAATGAAAGAAAATTTTACTCTGGAAACTGTCTAGTGGGTTACCTATGCCGTTACTATGCATATCTGAACATATTGAATGAATATTATATTAAAGTACAAATAAACTGGAATCTACAAGAAAACATTTCCAAACACATATTACCAATATTACCTTTAAACCAAAATATTATTCCGAGTAGCTGAATCTAGATGAAATTTTGTTTAGAACAATTTTTAAATGAAGATTTACAGAAATCTTTACAGAAATCTTCTATTAAGTGACTAAGAGCCTCATTACAGGTAAATATGTCTAACATCCAGTTTAAACTGAAAATTGGTTTTGGATTTAAGTGATACCCTAAGTTCCCTTCCTCCAACACCTGTAGAAGGCAGTACTATATAGGCAAATACAGAGGTGTTTCAATGTTTTACATCTAAGCATATTTTGAAACGTTGCCCTTGCTTTCCACCAATTACAAGGAAAAAAGTAAATTACAGATGGAAATTTAAAACGCGAACACAAATCCTTGTGTATGCTTACTCTGGTCTAGATTTAAAACATTTAAATTTCCATTAGGCATTGGCGAAAACTGGATTTTTATCACGGTTAGAAGTACTAGTGCCTCCGCTCTAACTTTCTGGGAACTAGTAGCAGTCCTAATAGCTTGCCTTTCTGTACAAGTACCTCATAGCCTCATCTACATCCAGAGCCTCCACCTCACTTGCATTTCTAACAACACTTGGAGGGTGGCGAGGGAGCTGAGTGTGTATTTATGTGTGGATAAGTGCACGCGCGCTCCCGCGCAGCTCCCCACCCCCACCCCGATACTTTTCTTTGGTGGAAACAGAGATTATAAAGGTTACCCCAGCGAAGACTCACATGGAGCCTCAACACAGTCCCGTCAACCGACAAGACTCAAGTGTTTTAGTTGCGCAGTGCAACTTCTCACACCCAACCCCAACCTATAGCAGCAGATGGAATTTGGTGAAGAGAACCGAGGGAGGAGTCGGCGAGATAAGGAAAAAGTGAAAGGGCCGATCCCCCAGAAAGGCGTTTAAGTTTGCAACCAAGATCAGGTTTCGCGAATCTGAGCCCACTCCCTCTTTCCCCTTCCAGGTGGAACTCGTTAAGAGCGGCAGCCACCCGGCCCACAGACACGCCGCCCTCCTGCCCCACGCACCCTGCGAGCCCAGGGCAAGTGAGGGCGGCGAGCGAGAGCGGACGCCCGGCGGGGCCGGGGCCACCCCGGGGCGCTCGCAGGGCGGTCGCGGGTCGCCAGCAGGCCTCCGCAGACCCCGGCCCCGTCACCTGTGGGCAAGGGCCCCCGGCCGGCCTCTCCGCCCTTCACGCCGACCGTGCCCCCGGCGCCGCAGCCGCCGGCCGGGCCTGCGAGGACCGGAGGGCGCCAGGCTCCCTTCTGCGGCCGCGGGGCCCCAGCCCTTGAACTGGTTACAACCGGCGGCGGGAGGGTCCTCGCCGGGCGGGGCGGGCCGGGCCCGCGGAGCGGGGTCGCCAGGTCCTACCTAACAACGTCGGTCTCCTCCGTCGCCTCCTCAGCGGCAGCGGCCCCGGCGGTGGCAGCGGCAGCGACATTCCTGGGGAGCGCTCCCGCCGCCGCCGCCGCCGCCTCCTCCTCCACTCTGCTCGCCTCTCGTCCCCGGCGCGCTCGCCGAGCGCCGCGAACCTTCAGCCACTTCCCCCTCCGCACACTCACGCCTCGAAGCCCTCAGCCCCACGGCTCCCGCTGCCGGGTAACCCACCGCCCTCCCTGGCCGCCGCCAGCGGTGGCCCGGTCCCTCCCCCTGCCCCCGCGCCCGCCGCCGCGCCGGGCTCAGTAATGGCGGCCACTCGGGCTCCCTCACGCTGACGGATCCCTCTCCCTCTCTCCCGAACTTTACCTCAGCATCTCTCCCGGCGCGCACCGCCGGAACGCACGCGCGCGCGCGCCGAGCCACACACCCGGCCGGGGGCGGAGCGGCGGCGCGGCCCGGACCGGCGCGCGCGCACCCGCGCTACCCGCCCCGCCATTCCCCGCCCCCGCCGCCCTCACCTCGGACGCCGCCCGCGCCGCGCGCCCCGCTCGCCCCGCCCCTGCCCCGTCTCCCGGGAGCCCGGCGAGGCGCGAGCTCTGGAGCGAGGGGCGGGGAGCGAGCGCGCCAGGCCGCGTCCTCGCCCGCGCCCCGGCTCCCCGATTGGCTTCCGCCCCTCCCCCTCCCCCGCCTCTCCCGCCCATTGGCTCCCTCTCCTACTCCATTGCTTCTCACCTTTTCCCTTTTACCCATTGGTGTGACTATTTTTCCACAGCTTTCCCCTTTCTCCGTATTCTGCTCCTCCTCCGTCCCATCCTCCACGCTTTAGAAGCTGCAAAACGTGCGCGGTCCTCTCCAAACCTTCCTGGCTTTCTCTTTTGCCTTCGTTCCGGTTTCTGGCCGTAACTCCGAATAAACCATCGTTCTGCAAAAGAACCTGAGGTGTTAGCCATTGCAGAACACAGCATAGGCACTGAACGATTCTCGATAAATCTCCGAGCGTTAAAGAATGCAGAAGAGGAAAATACAGCATGCGCCCAACCTTGTTCGCAGGGACCTGCTCCTGTGTGTGCTCGGGTATATGGCCAGTTTCCTGCTTGGGGAATCTCTTGCCAACTACAGATTGCTCCTGCTCAGGACGGCCGCCACCCTCGGAAGACAAAACTCCAAGGGAACCTGACGAGTGCTCCGTTTTTTCTGTTCTCACAGCTCCGGGACTCGGGCCCTGATTCCGTCCATTCTTAATGGAAGTTGAGAGAGCCAGCCGACAAGACTCGGAGCGAGCCTTGGGGTGGCCCCAAAGGTCCCAATTCGCCACTAACTAGCCCAACTTTATCAGCCACTCGGCTTGTATCATACTGCCCTAAACAGACTTAGTATTTTTGAGTTCTAGAAATTTCACGAGTTTGAGAGTACATTGAACTTTCCTTGTATTCCCTATCTGTGCACGGACATTTAATGGTACAGCGAGGAAGTACTGCAGAAACCACTCCTTTTCAACGGGGACGAAAGGGAGGTCTTGTGACTTTCCCAAGGTCATCAGAATCTGACTTACACAGAGGTCTTAAAATAGTTGTCAACATAAAGAATGAGTAAAAACTCACATCTCACTTCAATTCCATGTTGAGTCTAAAAAAATAATAATAATTTGGGGTCAATTTCTCTTTGGAGAAAGACATTTCTCGAAATGAAAATAGTTTATTATCAGAGTTGACTTATAAAAACTTTAAAATTCAAGTTATTCTTCATTTCGGATGTTACATAAGGCACCTAAGTTAGTCAAGGTTGCTTTTTAGTGCTATTATGGTGCAGCTGCTGCCAACCAGAAGTATGTTTATGGTCTGTTAGTAAAGAAAACAAAAACTGCCTGTTGGTAAAAATCTGTTAGAAAATATCTGTCGGTAAATCTGTCACAATATCCCACAGAAGTTCTGTTCGTTTGTTCCTTCCCCCTGCCCGTTCATTCTCCATATATCTCAAAGGTAAACTGAATAGATAGATAGAAGCAAAAAAAGACATTTCTATTTTCTCTATGTGTTTCTAACTCCCCAATTTTAAAAAGGTATAGTTAAAATTCCAGGTCTACCCTCTTCCTTGCACCTGAATGCTACCAGGCAGATCAGATAAGACTATGTTAAGGTCTGTAGATATGTCATCCCTCCAATGACAAACTATGGGCAAAGAAAAGGACATTGAAGAAAGCCACAATGAAAATAGAGAGGAAAGAACAGGGAGAGGTGGATATTGGGGAAAGGAGTTCAATTCCATAAGTACTACACTTACAGAGATTGGAAATAATGTATTGAAATGTGTATTTTAATCTTCACGCTAAAAGCTTAAAATATATGAAGCCAACAATGCCTGCCTGAGTAAAATGTTAGTTGTTATATCTATGTGTCCAACCTAAACATAATTTAAAAATTATTTCCCAAATAATCTGAAAACTTTCAATTATGAACATGTACAGTATCAAAATAAACCAAAGTCATATAATCAGGTCTCTGAAAGCAAACATTGACATGAAACATTATAGCTTTCAGTTACAGGGCAGAAATTGGAGGAAAATATTTGAAATCTCTTTTTCTCTTAAGACACGAGAAAGTGTATTTTCAAAATAAAGCATGGTTTTAAATAATAATTTTCATAAATGGCATTTGTATTTGTATTCTTACATTGTCCTCCTGAACTTAAGGGGTCTGGAAATTTATGAGTTTGCTTCTTTTTAATAGTAATAGTCTAAAGCTACATACAAGTTATCACTTTTATCATTTTTAAGTTGCTTTCCTCAAAAATAAAATATACAGATTTCTGCACAAATAGAAACCTGAAAATAGGATTTGGGGGCCAAAATTCAATGATTAACAATGCTTACATATCTACATTATGTATCTACAAATAAAAGACAAGAACGACCAGGGGAGAAAGGATAAAAGTCATTTTTCAAACTTGATCAGGAGCCATAACTTTAAAACATTCCCCTCCCCATCCAAAAGGTTATATTTTGAGAAAATAAGAAATTTATTCCTTATTGCTCATGTGCAAATCAAGCTCTCTCAGATCAACTACTCTTCTTATCTAAAATAAAAAATTTAAGCACTTGTTCTGCTGTACTGGATAATTAAAATCCTCCAAAGCTTTCTTCTCCATTTACTTTGAAAAAATTGGCAGAATAAGATTTCAGTCAGGCATTTTAGGTTTTTAATTTAAATATTCTCTCCACAAATTTCTACTTCTTCAACATATCCTGATAAAGTATTAATATGCATGCTCTTTTTTGGATCAAAAGAGATGATAGTCATGAAAATGTTATAATTCCAGCCTCTTCCATGAGCAGTAACACTGCAATATTTAAATACATGAATGTGATGTGGCTTCAAAAGAATTTACCCTATAGAAGTAGCGACACCCCCTGCTGGAAATCTTTGATCATAACAATTCTGGCTTCTGTAGCCTCAACTAAGAACATATAAAAAGTCAAATATATAGAGGACCTTTCCACTTATTACAAAAATGATCAACATTTTTGCCTGTCTGACACAAGATAGGCTTTTAGAGAACAAACTATCTGAGAATGTTATCTTGATTGCAAAGTGCACCAAAAGTTTGCAAAATAATGATGCAAGTAACTAAACACTAAAAGCATTTGTAAGATTGATTATGGTCTAATTTCTGACAGCGCTTTATGACTCATTTCCGCCTTATCCCTACCGAACACCTAAATTTTTGTCTTTTTCCCTATCTCATGCAGTTAGGAATACTGGAATAGGAAGGCAGGACAAGGTATCATTGTTACAGGTAAGCAAATCATGGTATACCAATAGCCACAGCAGTTATTTGTTGAGATGATGTACTTAAGGCCTTTCCTCAGATTTGTTTTATGGCTCCCAATGATATTTTCAACATGAAGAAAAGGTGCTAATTATGTCTTGGCTGTTACTATAGAAAATATTTGACAACAGTTGAGGTAATTGTGAGCATGGGACTGGAACAGGAGGAAAGTAATGCATTGACCTTCCTGACATTTTGTTCCACAGAGCCTTCTTTTGATTTTCCAGAATCATATTTTCAGACTGAAATCCCTAAGATAGTATCAAATCAAAATGTCATATTCATGCCACTGTGGCCTAGGACATAACTAAAATAGTGAAAGCAGCGCACTAATTTAAAATAATTAGCATTTTATAAAGATTATTAATAATACAGACTTCATTAAAGGACTAACAATTCATTCAGGTCCCACTAGCACAAATACTTTAATTAGACAAACATTTTCAAGTTATTTCTTCTCACAAAAGGAGGTATCATTGGGCCATCTGGACCCTCCATTGAGTCCTTAAGAAAGATCACAGCTTGAATTTAATCAGCCCCAATAAGGTTAACTCTATAAAGCTTAAAACATAATTGTAAAGGTTGGTGAGTGAAAGATATAAATTCTTTTTTTGAGATTGTTATCACTGTGGCTTACATTACTTGACTAATCACACGAACATAATTCTAATTTTTATGAGTTTCCCTTACTCTCACTCTGTTTAGACCAAATTTAGATTATAAGGCCCCTACTTAGAAATCATAAATGAACATTTGACTCTGTACAATGACTAGAAGGTCATTAGTAAAAACAGTCAACTAATGTTTGATAATGTGAAACACTGTAGGTCTTATGTATTATTGTGGATTTATTGCTAACAGAATTACTTTTGCTTTGAAGTACCAAGATAATCACTTTGGAAAAAAAAATAGTAAAGAAATTGCTGAATTAGCCTGCAAAAGTTGAGTTAGATGTCCGTCCCCCAAGTACAACCCACATTCTCCACATAACATCTCTCTAGTAGGTAAGTGTGTTACTAGCAACAAATAACTGTGAGTCTGAAACATCAGGGAACATTGAAAAGAAGTGGTGCAGCATAAGAGTAACAGTAAGGGGGTTAATCGCTCTGCAATTAAGTTTCTGCCAATTTTTCCTATTATTATAAATGGTAATACATGGTAAATATTTGTTTTGCCAATCCATGCTTTTGCATTTCCTTCAAAACATCAAAAATAGCATAGATTTTTTCTAGCTCAGTAAATACATATTTATGAATACTTTTATACTTTTCAGATCACAATGTGACTTTTCTAATAGGTACAACATCCTTTATATACGTTGATTAGATAATAAAGAATAATAATAAGCATCTTCTTTCTCCAATTTGGCTTCCCACTACTCCTCAGCACAGACCAAGACAAAGCTGTGTCACATCATCTGTTCTAATCCCTACAGGACTGGATATTAAATACTTGTCTTTCACTCTTTGTCATACAAGTACTGACATTAGGAATTCTTAGATTTTATAAATATTATAAAACAAAAATTATGTCACAAAATTTATAAAGAGCTATATGTATTCTATAAATTAAAATCTTATGAAATTAAATTTAACTGGAGGCAACTATTTAAGATAATATTTTAGAAGTAGAGGTAGAAAAGCAGTCATAATATTTTATGTAGAGAAAAAAGATCACACTACATGGCAATTTTTAGAGGAAGTATATTTTCTAAAAATGAAATATAAAGTATTTCTTCTAAAAATGTTTTTAAAAGATGACAATATTATTGACCAACATATTACAGTATTACAGATTTAATCTAGATGGTGGGATTATAGCTAATGGGTTTTTTCTTTTTTGCTTTTCTATATTTTCTAATTTTTTACAATGAACATATTATTTATTATGCAATAAACATTTGAATTTTTGTGGAGTTGAATATTGGGCAAGACAGATAATTCATAAAGCAAGATAAGGGAACTTTTCTTACAGCATGCTAACTGCCCACAACATATCTCTTTATTTTCTCTTTGGCCTTCCTTTTTCTTTCTTTGTCTTTTACTCTTTTTTGACATGTTTACTCCTTCTTCCTTTTTAAACATTAAAAAAATTGTTTTCTTTCTTAATTACCTCTTGGGCCTTTTATATTAGGCTACCTTGAGCACTGACTGGTTGTCTACAACAATCATGTAATGCAATGAAACAGACTAGGTACATATTGCCTGTTTTCTCTGATGACTTAATTTTAGTTTTTATAGAACAAAATATGTAAAACAAAAACATGTTATATTTAATGACAACTTTCAACATGTAAATCAATCAATAGTATTGTTTACATGAAAAGTCTATTTTAAACTATTTATATACTATAACTTTGTTAAAAAGCTTTCAGGTAGAGACAGCGATAATATTTACTAATACTAATAAAATTAAGCTGATCTTTCTTTTTTTCAACCCCAAGGTTAATGATAACATATATGTCATATAGATGACTTTTCATTTGTCTTTATTGGCATACAATTTACCTTTCCATTCCACTATTCCAGGTAATTGAAGGCCTCTCTTTTGTAGAGTTACTCCACTACTTCATGCTCCTTGGCACAGTTAATCAATGCCTTACTACAGGGCAAAGGAATTCTTGTGTATAAATTAGTCTGTCATGGAAGGCTACTGAACTGGAGAATCTTATAATTGAATTTTATCTCAGGTACTGCTTACTGTTGTGATCTTCAAAAGTCATTGAACCTCCCTGTGCTGAAGTTTTCACATCCATAAAATGGTCCTTTGCCATTCTTAACATTTAGTTGAAGTTATTTTACACAATTACTCCACAGACCAAGCTTCAGTTGTTGTCTGGTTTACACTCAATTCAACACCCACCACTCCTAAGACAAAAATGTTATTCTTAACTTTAGTTTCCCTTTGGGTTTTGTCTGAGACCCTTACCCTCTTCTTCCCCATGAAGTTAAGGTATGTTATTTACATGTACCAACTTCCTACAATGAATGTAATCATTACATATTAGAGACGTGTACAAATAAAAACATAACAAAAACCTTCATCTTGAGGAGAACAAGTAAATTTGTTTTCTTCAAGCCCAAATTCTTAAAATCTGTTTTACTAGGTTTGGTTTTCTAGATGCCTTAGAACAAACTTCCATTCATGTTGTAAGGTTGTCTATTCTTTGCCAAAACCTTGCCTTGCAGTCCTTAAGCCCATAATTCTTAAAACTCCCCAAACGTATTCACCAACTAAGCAGTACAACTCTCCCAAGCAGTACAGCCCCTACCCCCCCCCTCCCCAAAGTACAACCCACAGCATCTAGTAGCACATCCTGGGTCTTAAAACCTCTCCCTGTTCAGTAACCTGTTTAGGCCATGTCTTTTCCCCCTTTGTGTCTGTTTATGGTCAATCTTGTTTCCACTCATATCCCCAAACAGCCATTAATCTTTCTTTCTCTTGAGATTTTATCTCCCATTGGCAATGTATGACTAATCTAGTTTCTCTGCAACCTGGCCAACACTTGTTATTGTCTAACGGTTTTATTATAGCCATTCTAATAGGTACGAAATGGTGTCTCATGACAGTCGGAATTCACATTGCTCTATATGATGAATGATATTGAACATCTTCTTATGTGTTTATAAGGCATTGATATAATGTCTTTTATAATATATCTTATCAAATCTTTTGCCTATTTTAAAACTAGGAAGTTTTTTTAAGTTGAATTCAACTTCACTGGATTTGAGCTCTTGGATTAAATTTCAAAATAAATCCTTAAAAATTTTTTAATACAAAGATCAATTTATTTTAATATTTTCCTTAAAACATTTTCCAAGATTCACTTCCTCACATGTTTTCCATACTTCTTTCTCCCATTTTGCAAACACTGTAAAATGTCATTGAATAAAATACTCCATTTTAGAACAATCACAGCTTGTATATTTTTTTGGCAGTACATGGTAATTTAGAGCTTTCTTTCTCTATGTTTTCCTTGTTCAAATTGTTATTCTTTAATTCCTTAGATTTTAAATAAATATACTTAGTTTATCAAAAAATCTGAGTGAAAAATTATTAAACAGTGCCCAATGTGCTTCCAGATCCATTTACCATTGGGATCTGACTCTTGAAGCATATCAATCTAAAAAGAAGCCCTACAACTAACCCCCTTCTCCTTAGTGTCGGATTTATTTTCAGTTAGTGTCTTTGAAAGTGAGTTAACTCTTTTAAGTCAGGGGACAACAACTTTAGAGGGTTTAAAGTGATCTTTTCATTAGATATCCCAAAATACTACCATGCTTTTTACTATTTTGCTGTGCAAGGCAACTCCTTGGCCTTACATAAACCATGTGCCACAGTGATTTAAGCCTTAGAAAGAAAAGACGTTACCTCAGTTTGGATACTCACTTCTGATTTACGCTGTGTACATCTGCAGTGTGGCCTGCGGGTTTATGTGACTGTACTACACATCCCAAATGCCATCCTAATTCTAATAAAAGAGCTCTGGCTTTGACAGTGTTCTGTTTGTTTGCCTTGTAACGGAACAAGCTGCTGACTATTCCTTGAATTTACCCGAGGGGAAAACTTTTCACCTTCACTAATCATCTCATCAGGTAACTGCCATAACCTACCACTCACATGAGCACCTTTAGCTAAATCATCACAATAGCAGGTATTTGCAAAAGTGTTTTCTGATCAAATACCATTATATATGCCTGAAGCTTAAAACTCATAGCTAGCGACCTCTCTTAGGTAACAGACAATATAACAGAAAATGTCCTCATTTGAAAATGTACTCTTTTTACACAAAAGGAACATTGTAGGAATACTGACAATCTAGAGATCCTGGAACTCTCTTCAGTTCTCCTCATCCTAAAAAGTTTATCTAAATCTCCATTTAGCTTTTGTTTTTGGTTTAATTTTATTGTGAATTATTACTGCTTAAAAGTGATATATACTACAGATAAGTTGGTTATAGGACAATTATTTCTAGTTTACTCTAGATTAGTCTCTACGTGAAATTTTAGATGTTCTGAAAAGTCAATATGATGCCATATTTGTACAAATGTCAAAATAAAAACAGTGATGAGAAAATGAAGATGTAAATGAGTCCTAGCATTGTATGTTATATATTGTGAAATAGAAAATGCTCAATGTAAAATAAGGTGAAAGGGGACAATGTTGAGATTGTAACAAAAAAGTAAGGAAACAAATTTTATGTATATGGGGGGGTGGTAGGGTGGGTAGGGCTATGGGAAAAAATGAGAATTAAGTTGTGTCTTA
>PVIR01031531.1:0-19347 GCA_004026965.1 Petromus typicus
GGCTATTGGGTGTGAGGGACATTTGGGGAAGTGGAGTGCTTCCCTGGTAACCTGCAGGCAGGCTCATGCTCTGGCCGACACAGTCACGATGTTCATTAGGGCCATTATATTAGAGAAGGTAACTAACTTCTCAGCCAGCCAAGCACAGAAGATGGTGAGCTAACACTGTGGCACAGGGACAGCAGGGAGGTCTGCTCCCCGCCCTGTGGGGCAGTTTTCCTCTCATGGCTTTGTAAGAAATCACATTTAGACCTTCGAGTGAATTTTGCCCTTGGATAACTGTAAATGAACAAGGGAAAAAAGGGCTTTGCTCCCAGCCCCCCTGGGGATCGGTGGTAATCCGGGGTGCACGAGGGATGTGGCCCTGTTGCCGGGGAGTCCCGGAACCTGCTCGGGCAGCTCCCCCACAGAGCCCGTTTGGGGAGCTTACGTTCAGCTGGCGCATCTTGTCGTCAGCGTCGCTCTCGGAGAAGTGCTCCACGTTCGTGAGCTGCAGGTCCATCTCCGTCAGCCACACCAGGATGCTCTCCCTGGTGCCCTCGAACTCCTCCCTCTGGTTGGTGAAATGCTGAGGAGGACAGAGTGTGTACTGAGGCAGGACAAAGGCTCGGGCAGCTGGCAAGGTCACCCTCGGCCTGAGCTCTCCACTGTGGAGCCTGGTCTGGTTCCATGTCTGAGCCTCCGCTTCTACTCAGCAATGAGGGAGTCCCCAGTAAACGAGGCCTCTTAGATCACACTTCACATGATTCCCTGATCATTGTGGCCTTCGGGCCACATTAGGTTTAGATTAGTAAGAGTCAAATCTGCAGATATAGAAATTAATACAAGGGAACTGGCTAGGTTACTAGAGATGTCAGCCAATATCTTCCTGGGGGTTAAGGCCCAGACCCTCGCCTTCCTGTCCTGGGAATGAAGAAGGGACGAAAATGAACCTGTGGCCCCCCCAGGCTCCCAGCCTGTGCCTGGACTCACGAAGGCTGCAAGCATGTCTTGTGAACGACAAAAGCCTAACGTGATACGGTCAGCTCTGTTTCCACAGTCTCTGCACCTGAGGTCCAGCCAACCTCAGGGGAAGATGGGGGAAGAAAACCGCACTGAACACGTGCAGATATTCTCGGCACTATACAGTATAACAGAGGGAAGTGACTCAGGGCGACCTGATGTATACAAGGAGGAAAACAAAGTTATGCCTGGCAGATGTCAGGCCCTAGGTTCGGGTTCCATATCAAAAATAAATAAAATATAAAAATGCACAAGGAAAGAAGATGCACATGCATGTAGGCTGTATGCAGATACAGTAGCACTTTATATAAGGGATTCAAGCAACAGAAGTGTGTGTGCGCGTGTGACATGTGGCCCCTGGGGCATCCTGAAGCCGACCCCCGCGGTAGCACATTAAAAACCAAACCCAGCCTCTGAGCTTGGTCAGCACATGGCAGAGCGTGGCCTCCCCAATGCAGAGGGGTCTGCACATCCATGCGCCTTGCCCCTATTCTGGGGACCCACAGGCTTCTTCTGGGGGCTAGAATGTGGCTCTCGGCGAGGTGTTTGTGTGCACACCCTCGGGTTACAGACAGGGCTGTTTGGTAACACAAAGCGGTGCTACACAGGGAGCCCCAGTGCCAATCTCGCACCAAGGATGGTCTCCAGGCCACGCGTGCCTTGACCCCATGCCCTGCCTCCGCGGCCCACGTCCCATGCCGTTACCCTGAGCCGGCGCAGCACGGCTGTGACCCGCCGCTGGAGGCTGTCCCAGCGCTGGTTGCCCTCGTGCACCATCTGCTTCAGCGTGCTGGCCGCGTCGGTGCGGTTCTCGCGGGCCAGCCGCCGGTACTGCTTGTTGATGAGCTCCAGCTGTGTGAGCCGCTCGTGGATCTGCCGCTGGAAGGCCTAGGGCACATGGCAGTGGATGATCAGGCCAGGAGCCAGGGGCCAGGGCTCTGTCCGTCCTGCAGAGAGGCCTCTCTGCGTAACTCCGGGCCGCTCCCTGTTATTTGATGCCGGCTAAAGTGTGGCCTCCGGTCCCCAGGGCCCTAGAGCCTGGCAGTCGCCCAGCAAAGCGGCCTCTGCAGCAGGTGGCAGGCGGGACGGTGCTCACCTCAAACCTCTTCAGCTCCTCCTTGGCACACGTGTACAGCACCTCAGAGGAGCTAGGGCAGGCTGCTGTCCTCTCTGCAGACTTGAGCCAGTCTTCGAAGCGGGAATAGTCGTCTAAAAACTTCTGCCATAGGCGCCACGTCTCCTCGATTCTGACGGGGGAAAGCAACGTACACAGCCATGGCTTCCACCCTGCCTGAGGGTGCCCAACGGCCCTGCAACTCCTTCAGGGGCGTAACTACGGTCATCGCTCCTCGGGCCTGTCCCATGGGAGGGCTGAGCACCTCAGAGCTTCCGCGTCATGGAGGTTAAAATAGAGGGGATAAACGCTGGGCAGGGAGGTTCACGCCATTCATCCTGGCAAGTGGGGAGGCTGAGGCGGGAAGATTGCAGATGCAAACCCAGACTCAGGCAACTCAGCAAGACCTTGTCTTGAAATAAAAAATAAAAAGAGCTGAGGGTGCAGCTCAGTATGAAGTCCCCAAGTTCCATCCTCACTAACACACAACAAAATGGAAAATCAAAACCAAAACCCATGAAATGCAAAACGAGACAGCCTGAGGGGGTAGGTCAGTGAGCATGGCTTGCTCAGCATGTGTGTGCAATGGGTTCCACTTACAGCACTGGGAAAAATAGCCAGGGAGAAAGGCTGCCTGTGCTCCCCACTGCGGGTCCACACAAGAGGGCAGCCAAGGAGAGCTGGGGAAGGCGTCACCCCACACTCGGCTTCAGGGGCTCCGGAGTGAGCACCAGGCACCTTCTGGGCTCCCTTCTCTGCCTGTACCTGGCACATTTCTAAGTGACGCGGACAGAACACAAGTCACTGTGACAGAGGGCCCAGGGGCACTGGGTGGGCTCTGGCCATCAGGGTCCTTACTTCATGCGCCGCTCCATTGACATGGCACAGATGTTTCGCCAGCGTCTGTCCAGGCTCCTGGTCGTCTGCTGGATTGAGTCGCACTCGGTCTCGTTGGCACAGGCGTCAGAGTCATGCAGCAGCACATCACAGATGCTGAACACGGACTCCACCCCGGCACTGTGCTGCTCGATGTCTCGCTGCAGATCCTGTGTTGTGAAGAGCGAGAGCAAGAAAGCCTTAGACGGTGGTGGAGGGAGGGAGGCTGCCACGGGACTCCGCCAAGCCAGGGGCACAGTCTGGATACTCTGGGCACCTCGGACTCAGCAGCATACACCAAGCAGTCATCTGCACAGCCGCGGGCCGCAGGACCTCGCCGGAAGCCTGTGGAGGCAGCGGGTAGATGGATGTGCTGGACGGTGTGAGGTGTGCAAGGAGGGGCTGCCCGGCACACGCTGGGATCTGATCCAGATCTCCAGCCCAAAGGCCTCCGATTTAGGCTCCGACTGGGGAGTCCGACCATAGAAAACTAGGCCTCCGGCAGGGTCTAAAACTCAGCCACAGAAACTCTTGGCCCTTTCCAAGGCCCAGAACTCTCCCACCTGCGGAGACCTCGGTTATCACGGTATGCCTCCCACAGTGCCAGCAGCTACACAGATGTGCCCAGCTGCCCAAGCACATCTGTGGGCTCCCCAGCCACGGGGTGCGGCCAAGGCTGTCTCTGGTGAGCCCTCTCGTGTCAGCAACAGATACGCAGAGATGGCGCATGCGCACACGACAGAGCATTTTTTCCACTGCGGCCCGGGCGGCCAGTCAGGGAGGCACGAGCCCGCTCTGCTACCCTGGGCAGCCTCGGCTCTCCTGATACTTGGATCTGGGACGAGTGTGGGACCACACCACTAGCCCTAGCATCTCAGTCACACTGTGGAGTGACAAAGAAAGTTAAATTCTTTGCAACCGTTTGATAATATGTCCACTTACGAAAATTTACAATGGTTTAAGGCACTACCGACTGTACCATAACTATAAATTAATGTACAAAAGACTATCGTGTGAACAGTGGCCGCCATCATCTACAGAAAGGCAGCTGAAGGCTCTCCCAGGTCACCTCAGTGGAGACCCTCTGGAGACGGCTGTTCAGTGCCCACAGGCCCACTTTTTCTTACACGTGTAGTAAACACACAACATGCTTCAGACCGTGTGGGCCGATGTGGAGCACAAATGCTCTCTCTCTCTCCAAACCCCCCTCACACAGTCCAAGCACAGACCTGAGGAGCACCACGCGCCCAGGGGTGTCTCCCACTTGCCAGCACTCGGCCGGGGAGAAAGGTGGGCCGGCCGGTCTCTTCCAGCCCTGCCGTGGGCAAGAACACTGGAAATGCTCCCAGGAGAGGGTTTCCTCAGTAAGCTTTGTTATTACATGGACACCAGTTTGAAGAATTTTTACCAGTCCATAGAACTGTCAGGCTTCATCTCTCTTAACTATCCGAGTCATAAGCCAGGAACCCTAACAGCGCTGCTAACTGAGTAGAACTGACAACTTTAACTGGAAAATGCCCGTCACCTTACCTGGCTTCAGCTGGGTAGGATCTGGCTAAAAAACCACAAAGTTTCGTTGGTGGGTAAACACGGATGCCTTGGATTTTACTACATTTTTTGTGGTTATCTTACATTAATTATCCATGTACACTGAATAAAATGGCTAAGGAAAATCGAATAACACAGATGATAGTACGGAAAGATCTCTAAATTAATTTATAAAAGGGGCCGGGGATTTAGCTCAGTGGTTCCAGTGCCTGCCTTGCAAGTGGAAGGGCCCAGGTTTTTTTTTTTTTTTAGGTTTTTTGAGATAGGGTCTCGCTTTTGTGGTTTAGGCTGGCCCTGAGCTCAGCCTCCAACTCACATCACAATCCTCCTGCCTCTGCCTCCCGAGTGCTGGGATTACAGGCGTGAGCCACCACGCCCGGCACTGTGGTATGTGGTACTGGTTGCTGCTGTTATGTGGTTACCGGGGAATCGAACCCGGGCCCTTGCGCTTGCAAGACAGGCGCTGGAACCACTGAGCTAACTCCCCGGCCCCGGAAGGGCCCAGGTTTGATCCCCAGTGACCACATACAACAATGCCAGACTTGGAGACTCATGCCCACCAGCAATCAGTACCGTACATCACAGTGCATGGTGACTCACGCCTGTAATCCCAGCACTCGGGAGGCAGAGGCAGGAGCATTGCTGTGAGTTCCAGGCTTGCCTGGGCTACATAGTGAGCTCAGGGCCAGCCTGAACTACAAAGCAAGACTTTGTCTCAAAAAAAAGCAAAAGCCCAAACATTTTTCAACAATGCAAAAACCCTTGCAAAAAAAGAAAAGAAAATGTAACCCCAAAAGCCTTTCACACAACACTGTAAAATGGACTATTTAACTTGTGTGGTACTATGAACTAGTTACCTTGTAAAATACAAAAGAAAGTGGACTATATTTTAAAAGCAAACAATTTATGTGCAAGACAAGTAACATGCAAATTGAAATAACCCACCACTAGTACCTGCTGAGCCACAAATCTGCATGGTAATTTCAGAAACTGTTGCAATTCTGAGGAGGAGATTTAAATAACTTACAACTCGGTCAGAGACTCTTTTCTGCTGAGTCTGGAAAAGGGCACTGTTCATCCTGGGCTTTTTCCCCAGGAAGGTGACAGACACAGGGCACCGAGGCCGGGAAGAGCTAGGGGCAGACCTGAGACTGAAGAGGACGGTGCAGCCGAGAAGAGTGGAGATCGAAGGAGACCAGAAAAAGCACATAAAGGGGCGACTCCAGGAGGAAAGCTGTGGCAGCTCCAGGAGGGGAGGGGCCTGAGCGGCAGGCATGGTGGCGCGGGGGCCTGGGGCCTGAGACGGGCACAGGCCTCAGGGAGAGCTGGCTGGTGACTCGGTGTGATAGACGTTGCCCCACAACCACCACGCACTCAGGGGAACGAAGAAACCAAGAAATAGAGAGAGAAGCACTATGGCCCCAGCGAAATGGGCTCAGGAGAAAACAACCTGGTGGGTGGCCGCTTTCTTTGGGATCTGAAGGATTAACACACACACTTGTCTAACAAGTTCTACCTAAGAAGGAGAATGGAAAGGACTCTTACAGGCCGAGGCTTTACCCACCAGGTCTGCAAGGAGATTACAAAAAGGATCCAGACACAGTGTGACTCTCACTTCTGGAGGCACTGGGCGCTGAACCTCGAGTGTGCCAGGCAAGAAAGAGCTCTACCCCTGCGTAGCGTGCCCAGCCCGACAGTGCGGCTCCTGCCCGCTTTTCATGCCCATCCGAGGGCTCCTGCAGGAGGCAGTACAAGGTGGGAAGTAGTCGAGCAAGTTACGTTTACTAGGGGTAGAAACAGAAGCAAAGGGCCCAAATGTCTTCTTCTGAGACATTTTTGTTTTCACTTTAGATGGTGTAGGTTTAGTATAATAACACATGGTATATTAACTATTTTCAACAAACTACTAAAAACTTCTTTAGGACATCAGTGGCAGCAGAATGATGAGGGTAATGACCCCTCCATTCCCCGAGGACGTCCAAATCCTAACCCCAGAACCTGTGACGATGTCAGGTTACAGGCCAAGGAGAACTAAACTTGGTAAAGAGGGGCCTTCTGGGTTATCTAGGCGAGTTCAGTGAAACTGGGAAGATCCTTCTAAGTGGAAGGAGAGTCAGAGAGAAAGATATGGCTGGAAAGAGTATCCCATAGACACACGGTGGGGGTCTGTGAGGACGGAGTACAAGGGCCATGATCTGAGAAACGTGGGCAGCCTTTAGAAGCCAACAGGGCAAAGAAACGGACGCGCCCCTGGCGTTTCCAGGGGGAGCGCTGCTCTGGTCACCTGCACTAGAACTGTGAGGTAACGGGCCAGGATGTGGCTCAGTGGTGCCACGCCGGACTGGCAAGTGCAAGGTCCAGGGTTTGAGGCCTGGTGTGTGTGGGGGAAAAGAAAACTGTAAGGTAATAGATTTGTGTTTTGTTTTGTTTTGTTTTAGGTTTGTGGTTTGTTGTCTTTTTTGAGACAAGGTCTCACTTTGTAGTTCAGGCTGGTCCTGAACTCAGCCTCAGCCTCAGCAATCTTCCTGCCTCTGCCTCCCAAGTGCTGGGATTATAGACATGAGTCACCACGCCTGGCTGGCACTGTGCTATGTGGTTACTGGGGATCGAACTCAGGACCCTGCACTTGCCAGGCAGACACTGGAACCCTGAGCTAAATCCCTGGCCAGATTTGTGTTTTTAAGTTGCTGAACTTGTGAAAATTTGATAACACAGCTACAGAAAATGAATATATTACTCACTCTCTTACTGGCGGGACACAATACCCAACACCTCTGATGTAGAGGAGGAGAGATTTATTTTGACTCAGGCTTTGCAGAGGTTTCAGCCCACAGTCTGCTGGCTGCAAGGGGGGTGGCATGGCAGAGGAAAAAAGGTGTATAGCAGGGAGGGACAAGGCACAGCAGCGATTAAGGCAGGAGGAGGGACACGTACCCTCCCACATCTGCCACAGTGCCCCCTTCCCCCCAGGCTTTACTTCCTCGCGTCATATTCAGCCATACACCCATCAGTAGCGTGATGTGTAACACGGCCACGATCCTGCCACCTCCCCAACCCCCCCCAAAAGCCCTTTGTCTGGGTGGGGGAGGGGATCAAGATATAAACCAGGAGACTGCCCCCTGGGGCCCCCAAGACTCATGGGCACCTCTGTGCAAAATGCATTTGGTCCCTCTCTAAAACCTATGAAAGTCCTAACAGTTTCACATTACTGAAAATTTCTAGCTTGAAATCACCTGAGATTTAATGCAAAACTGCAGTTCTGATGCCCCATAAAAATGAAAAGAAGGTTACATACTTCTAACATACTACGGCACAAGATAAAATTCCCATTCCAAAAGGGAGAAATGGTGGGGTAGAGAAATGGGCCCAAAAGACAAACTAAAATCTGTCGGGCAGACATTAGATCTCACGGCTGCTGGGGTCCTGCCGGGGGCTGTAGCCTCGCAGCCTCCTCTTGGGCCAGCTCTGCTCACTCCTCGGAGCTCTCCCCAGAGGTCTTGCGTCCTGCTTTCCTAACATGGTGAGGGCTCCGCTGCCCCGCTGTCCCCGGCCTGCGAAGACATCTGCTGTCTGGGTGAGGTCTGACCCCACAGCTCTTGCATGTGTGCCCCTCAAAGCAGCACCAAGTGGATGGTGCCCAGGTCTGCTGCCAAATGGAACTGTGGCTGTGCCCTTCTGCATTTTGCTGGCGGCTGCAGAGGTCTTTGAGGGTCAAGATGACTGAATTCTGGGGATCCCCATTCCCCAGTCTGCACTATTTTGGACTGATGCCCTAGGGCTCTCTTCTCAAAGCAAAGTCTAACCAAACAAAACCAAAGCCTTTCACCTTTGTGATTCTGAGGTTGCAAAGCATAGTATCCTGGTTCCTGTGATACCCTCAGGCCGTCTTTTCTATTGTCCACTCCCAAAATACTTGTTTTTTTTTTTATGCTAATCTTTTCAGCTGCCAAGTTATCCTCTGTTCTATTTCTGCAGGCCCCAACTTTACTGGAGCTTTCTTTCCAGCCAAACTCCAGACTTCAAAACATCATTCTGCTGGGCCATTTGCTTTTTTTTTTTTTGAAACAGGGTCTTGCTTTGTATTTTAGGCTGGCCCTGAGCTCAGCCTCCAACTCACATCACAGCAGTCCTCCTGCCTCTGCCTCCCAAGTGCTGGGATTACAGGCGTGAGCCACCACGCCCGGCACTGTGGTACGTGGTACTGATTGCTGCTCCACACCCAGTATTGAATGTGGTTAACCAGAGATCAAACCTGGGTCCTTGTGCTTGCAAGACAGGCGCTAGAACCACTGAGCCAAATCCCCGGCCCTGGGCCATTTGCTTTTGACCCTCGAGGCTGAGCGGGCTAAAAGTCCCCAACAATCACCATGTCACCACCTCAACATTAGACCGTCTTGACATGTCTTCTACCAAATTAGTCAGCTGCCCTTAATCTCAGTCTCCCACAGCGGAGATATTTTCCACCAAACCATAACACACAGGGCCTGGAGTCCGACAGATCGCCCAGTCCTCCTTCCCAGCACACACCCTGGGGCGTGGTTTTTTTCAGCTGCTTTCCCATCAGCACTCAGGTTACCTGTGCTCTGCCCAGAACCTCCCATCAAGCTCATGCCGTCTAGGGCTATGTCTTCAGGGGGTAACTCCAAGCCCGTCCAGACTCCCTCATGAGCAGTTCCAAGAGCTGCTCAGCCACATAGTCAGGTACAGTCGCAGCAACGATTCTACTTCTCTGAACCAAAGTCTGTACCACTCAGCGTTCACCAGAAGAACAGATTTAATAACAGTATATTATGTAAGTCTTTAAAAGCTGGCCTCAAACCTCCAG
Organism: Petromus typicus; assembly: GCA_004026965.1. Taxonomy (NCBI): domain Eukaryota; kingdom Metazoa; phylum Chordata; class Mammalia; order Rodentia; family Petromuridae; genus Petromus; species Petromus typicus. The sequence continues at coordinate 9,366 of PVIR01031531.1, forward strand.
TGATCTTCCTGCCTCAGCCTCCGAAGTGCTGAGACTACAGGCGTGCACCACATGCAGTTTAATGTTTTGCCATATTTCAGATTTATGAAAAGACAATACAGTTTTCGGCCACTACCAAAGTTAGCTAGCCACTCTCTAAGAGCACCGACTTCCATACCATGTACCTGAAAAGCAGAACTCACCACTTAGAGTGAATGGAGTGTCATGAGACCATTAAGAAACTCCCAGTCAAAGTGGTAAACACAGCAGGGACTTTTCTGTGGCCCTCACTCTGTGGAGTAGGCGCAGTGCTCAAATCCCTGTCGTAGCCACTAAAATGCTAAAGTACTTGCATCGATATTGTTTTCTCCACAAAGCAAAGGCAACCTAGGTGACCTCTACATGACAAGGACATAGCGAAACTTCTGAAGGTAAGTGGAAAAACCAGCGTTTCACATTCATAGCGATACCACATCATACTAGCTTGAGAGATCAGTCTCCAACTTGCACTCCTGGGCCGAGCGATGCCGAGAACCTGGGACTCCCACTGCGTGGCCCTGCATCTAACTTATTGTTTGTCTAGATCTCAACATCACATGAAAATTCTCCTTGGTAGCAAAGTTATTTTTCAATTCACTGTCTTGCCAAAACTATGCTAACAAAACATGACCAAGGTAAAAATTTACAAAAAAAGACAACATTTAAGACTCTGTTGACTCCCCCAATGAGACCTGCATCTTAAACATCACACACATGGCTGCATGAATGCTGCCACATGCGCGCAAGAGGCCTGGAGGCGCTGGTCATGGTGGTGCACGCCTGTGACCCCAGCACTCCGGAGGCTGAGGCAGGAAAAGAAGTGCACATTCAGACACAGCCTGGACACTTTGAGAGACACTGTCTCAAAATAAGAAGGAAGCAAGATATAGCTCAATGCCAAGGCCCTGGGTTCAACTCCCACTGCTACCAAAAAGCAGACACTCAGCAGCAGCAGCAAGCAGCAGACAGCTGAGGTGACCTGGATCAGCTAGTACCATGAAAGGGGACAGGCGGAAGCACATGGCAGGCACGGGGCAGGCACACACCCCGAGGCGCGTGGCCTCGTGCGCCGCCACGGGCACCTACCTGCTGCTCGGCAAGCCGCTTCTGGATCTCCTGACCGTCACAGACGTCATACACGACCGGCTTGGACAGCTCCGACTCGATGCGAGCCAGCCAGGTGCGGAGGCTGCTCATGTTTCTGTCCAGCTGCTGGATGAAGGCGAAAGTCTCCTTCAGCTTCTTCACCCTGAACACGTGCGGGAGGGAAAAAGGAAAACAAAACCCAACCGTCACGGGAGAATCACGGGCCAGCACGGGTGCGAGGGGGCAGAAGGGAACCTTCCTCGCTTTGCTCTCACACAGGAACAGACCCCAGGGCACACAAACAAGTGACACTCTGAAAAGCCACTGTTTCCGGTGATCTGCAGATGCCTTCAGTCTGTCCGTGCAGGCGGGAAGTCCTGTCACCCCCAGGCTGGAGCCCTAGGGCCCCCATCTTCCTCGGGCTCTGTAGGACGGGAGACGCCTTTCCTCTCTGAAGTAACCACCAATGGCTTCTTCCTTCCAGTGTGTTGTGGGTCCCCCAGGAGTATGGTGATCCATGTGTTCCCCAGAGATTAACCATTCGTGATGGGGCCGTGATCAGTTTGTCTTAGACAGGCAGCTTGGACGCCAGTGGTAGATGCATGACGGTCCACTAATCCTGCCAGCTACACCCCTGCCCTGGTGGACAGTCCTGAAGGTCCCACCAGCCAGCGAGAACACATTCAAGAGGTCACACAGGTTCACGTGGTCTTCAGCCCCCAGTGTGCCTCATGGGACCCCTCTCCAAGCCCAGGGCTCATGCCAAACCTGGCCTCTGCAGGTACAGCATGGGGTACCTGTGTCAGAGGAGGGGGGCAGGGGCTGGGCGGTCAGCACCCACCATGTCCATGGCTCCCACCCAACCAGAGCCAGCCTGGGGCAGAGCCAAAGGGACTCTCGGCTGAGGGACAGATCTCGAAGTGAAATGCCTTAAGAGCCGCCTCTATGAAGCCCTGGAGAACAGGGCCGGGGGCCTCCTTCCGCTCTGCAAGGTGGGCAGTGCTGGCCTTAGCTCAGAAATGCCCTCCAGGCTACCACGTCTCTGAACAACTTCCTCCATGCCTCTTTGCCCTCCTACCTATAACTTCTGGCTTGGTAGCTGGGCTGGAAGGCAAGTCTGGTCCAGGCCTGAGACTCTTACCAATCCTTGGCCTGACGACCAGTCTATTTTGGTGATCTCTTCAGCACCTCGAGGACCAGCGGCTCTGCTCTGTAGAGGGGCGTGCCTCATGCCCAAAGTCACCCCAGTGCTCCCTGCAGCCCCTGGGGCTCTGCTGGGGACACCCTCTGGGAGGCTGCACCTCTTCACGGGCAGGCTAGGACCAGAGCAGGCCTTGGGCCTCAGTGCTCTGGCTTTTGTATCTTACAGTGCAAGCGAGTGGATCTCTGGGTGCCCTCCAGGTCCAGCTGTTAGTATTTATGATTCAGGGAACACCCTTTCAGGAAAGTTGTTTCGGCTGCCTTATCTCCAGGAGGCCTCCGAGTCTCAAGATCCCAGGAGGTGGCAGTGGTTAAGGCTGGAGCTCTGGCAGCGAGCAGACCAGGCTCTGATCATACGCTGGGCCTATGACGGTTTCCTCGGTATCCGTAAATTAATCCTCTCACAGGTGACCGTGAAACCAGAACAAGAACACACATGCAGGGCCACTAGGGTGCAATAAATGCTCTTTCTATGCCTGCCTACCATACACAGTGTTACAACCATGCCCTGGCTGCCAGGCCCTGGACTCCACAAGGGCCCTGTTCTCAACAGCACCAGAGAAGCAGCAGGCCAGAAACAGGTGCAGTGGTCTGGTAGTGAAGGGCACAGTCCTGGCTGTGCTTTCTCCCTCTCACAAACGGGGTTAACAGTAGCACCTCCCTCCAGGGGAGTGAGAAGACCGCAGAGGACTTAAGGCACAGAGGTCACTTGGGACAGTGCCCGACACAAGTCAGCCCAGGGACACTGGGCACGACCAGCCCCAATTGCATTTCTATCGCAACAAAGTCTCCGGGAAGCTGCAAGATGACTCACAGAAAAGAAGGGGACAGAATCCTGGGCCAGGTCCACACAAAGCTGAAATCCAGATCTCTCGTTTGGACCCACGGCTTCTAGCCACACTCTCGTCACAGGTCTGGCCCTGAGGTCTTCCAGGCGGGGATGGCAGTGTGGGCCCACTGCGCCTCAGCTTGCCCACACTGCCTCCATCCGCACCCGCCCCCTCCCTGTCACGGCTGTGAGCCCCTATAGCCTCTTGCCGTCATAGGTGGGACTTTCCAGAGGTGGCTGGATCTAGAGAGTGTGAGGCTGGGATTCATGGTGCAGTGCTGGGATTAAAGCTCCCAGGATTATGGATGTGAGTGCTACTCACCCAAAGAATCCTGGAGAGAACACAAGGAAGAGCAGAGCAGTGGTCGGCCCTTGTTGCTTTGCTGCCTTCTGCCCATCATGAACTGTTTCTCCTCTTTATGCCCTTCTGCCATGTGCCACTCTGAGTTGCGGCCAGCTGACTACAGACAAACCTCTACAAACTGAGTTAAGTAACCTTTCCTTCTTTAACTTGTGGGTGCTGAGTATTTTGTCTCAGCAGCAGGAAAAGTAAAACATAATACAGACGAGAGAAGTGGGCTCGCTGCTGTGACTAACTGACCACGTGCTTTAGGAGCCTTTGGATGTGGCCTGTGGAAAGGAAAGAGTCAGGAAAGGTTTGGAGACGCTGGCAGAAACAGCAGAGCTCAGAAGCCCCTGAGCTGACAGAAGTTCTGCCGATGAGCACCAGGCTTGGGAGGTTTCTGCCAGGAAGAAGGACTGGCTGTGGCTGGGCTTCTGGTGAGGTGTTTTATACCTTGGCATAAGGTTTGCATTTTGTTGAATCCAGAGACTTTGCCTGAGACTGAGATTAAAAGGCAGCAGGCTGGTTAATCTGGAAGAAGAAATGTCAAGGTTGACAAATGAGGCAGCGGGCACAGCTGCTGCTGGGGGCTTTTATCCAGATTTATGTTGAGAATCAACAGCAAAAGCCCAGAATGACTTAAAACATTTTGAGTTTGGTCAGAAAGGAAACTAGGAAATTGGTGGCCTACAAAGATGGCGCAGAGGAGAAACAGATTGTTCAAAAAAACTAGCAAGGAAAAGCCAAGCACTGCAGAAGACGACAGCAAAGATGGCCTGAGGGCACCACAGGGATCAATGGGACACCAGCCTCTGTGGCCTCAGAGTTGCAAAGGTGAAAGTCTTTGAAGAGAGAGCTCTAGCAAAGTTGTTCCTTAGGATTTGGTTCGTTGGCACTGGACTCCTACAGCAAAAAGAGAAGGAAGCCAGGCTACTGCTCCAGCTGGCAGCAGACCTTGGCATCTTCCACGTGGGGATGGTTTAGGCTCATACAGAATCCAAGAGCTGCGGGATCAGCAAGGCTGCCACCCAGACTTCAGAAGGCAGCCAGGGAGGCCAGGCAGTGTGACCCTGAGAAAGCAGGTGTGCAGCTGTGTGAAGCCACAGGGGCAGTGGAGACGGCAGGAGTGTGCATCACATAAGGAAACTGCAAAGGAAGGAGCCAAGCCAGCCCCAGGAGAAGCTGTGGGAGGGAGCTACGACCAGCAGAAGTGCTGTAGGGGTGGAGCCACCCTAAGCCCTTGGGAGCTCACAACTTGCCACGGATGGCTGGGGATGCTGGAAGTGGAACTGTGGGATTTAACGTTTGCCCTGTTGGATTTGGTCTTGTTTTGCTGGGGTCTCACTATCCCTCTGTAACTTCTGGCATGAAAATGTCCACCTGTGGCACTCGCTGACTGTTGGAAGTGTTTATTTTTCTTTTCATTTGTACAGGGGTTGCAGCTAAGAGTTTCCTTTAAAGCTCAGAGACGGACTTTTCAGCATATTGAAACTGCTCACACTTTGGCAAGTCTTGGAGATGGACTAAATGCCTTCTGTGTAAAGGAGTATGTCTGAGTATTTGAGGGGTCAACGAAGAACATGATGGCTTGTTTTCCAATGTTCCCCAAAGCCTCATGAGCTCAGAGGTGGCAGTTTTTTGGCGGTGGCTGAACCCAGAGAGTGTAACTGACTCACTAGGACAGAGGATGTGAGCGCTGTCCTTCCTTGCTCCTCGCTGCTGCTCTGACGCCTCCGTCTCAGGACCTTCCCGCCCTCCCCCCCATGCACCCTGCCTTGGAGCAGCCCTTAGGAACTGGACCCTCTGCAGACTGCACTAGGTAAACCTTTCTTCCCTTAACTTGTGGGTGTTCAGGGTTTGGCCTCAGTAATAGAAAAGTAACTCAGACACCTTCCCCGAGAATCCCAGCCTCTTTCTTATTTTAAATAGAAGCAGACTGCAATGCAAATCCTTATCTGAAAGGGAGCTAACAAGCTCCGAGACAGCCTTGGTTAGAAACAGACGCGGTGACCCTGACTTGCTGACGGCTCAGGCTGGTTTGCAGGTCAAAAGCCCCTGGGAGGGAGGGTGATGGGGAGGGAGGGCGACCGCCTTGGTCTGCTCCGGACTCGGCAAGCCATTCTCAGACAGCCCAGTGAGAATGGGTAGAAGCTTAACCTTCAACTCTGAAATCTGAAAGGCTCCGAAGTCTGAAATGTGGCATCAATGGGAAAGGCCAAGTCTGACATCATGTGATGGCTGCAGTTGAAAACAGGGGACACCAAGTTTGAGTCACTGGTAGGAACTGGGTGCACCTTGAGACGATAATGCTGAGAGAACTAAGTCTGACACAGAAGTGAATCTCCCATGTCGAAAACCAAAATATGAACAATGTGAAGAGCAAGACAGAAGATGGGTGACAGGAACAGGGAAGCAGACCGCACGCAGACAGGCAACCTGGGCTGGGAGGAGTGAGGGGAGAAATGAAAAGGAATGAGATGGGATACGCACACGTGCCGGCTCCTCACCGCAAATGTGCACGTTACATGTTACAAACATGACGAATAAAAACCACATCACATGACCGTTAGGCCCCATGTGCTGGAAACACAAAGGTATATTGTATCTAGATCAAGCGCTGCCTCCGAGATGTCTCCTCATGCATTAGCAAATATCCCAAAGCTCCAACATATATAAAAGCCAAAATGCTTCCTCTATGTATCTCGGGCAAGGAATACTATACCCCTGTTAGACTTTCTATTGTTAACCCCTTCTTTAAAATTTTCTACTTTGATGGCCAGGGATTTAGCTCAGTGGTTCCAGCACCTGCTTGCCAAGTGCAAAGTCTTGAATTTGATCCTCACATCAAAAAAAATATTTTTTTTTCTACTTTGGATATGCTTTGTAATCTATAAACCTTCTCCTAACACAGAACATCTGTGTAAGCCAGTGAGCTCCATCTAACAAGCGTGCACCAGGGCTGCTGCGCCTCATGTGTTAGCAACTTTCTCACAACAGGGCTGAGACGGTCACTAGTATCATCCCCACCCAACATTTGAGGAAACTTTATCAGACTGTTTCAAACAAAACTGTTTTATTTGAGACAAGAACTACTCACTATGTAGGTCACACTGGCCTTGAACTCACTATGGACTCCAGGCTGGCCTTGAATCGCAGTGATCCTCCTGCCTCAGCTTATCAAGTTCTGGGATTACAGGCATGCACCACCATGGCTGGCATTATTTCAAATTTTTTTTTTTTTTTTAAAGGGCTGGGGATGTAGCTTAGTTCAAAGGCCCTGTTGAACCTCTAGCTTCCTAGAAAAACAAAACAAAACTCCCAAACACACAAGCAAATATAGGAGGCACTCAAAAATTATCATATGAGAAACATCCCTCCTACCTTCTAGTTTGTCTTTTCCAGGAGAGGCGGCCATGTTCTTTTTAGAGAAGAGAGCTAAAGGCCAGAGCACCTCAGAGCCCTGTGGCCACAAGACAGCGTGTGGCATTACTGTGGGCCACATGCTGTTTCCGACGAGGTGCCCACGAGCAAGCGCACACCTCAGACGTGTGCAGAGCAGGGAAGAGCAAGTGTCAGCATGGGGCGGACAGCAGGTCACCGAGAGGCTGGGGGCACCCGTCACCCTGTCCCAGCCTCTGCCAGAGGCATGGCGCCCAGAAAGGCGGCTCCTCAGACAGCCGCACTGCGCTCGCAGCTGAAACCCCAGCGTTTATCACCAGTCCAAACTGTTCTGTTCCCTACTAACCCAGTGAGCCAACTATCATCCCTCCCAGACCAGGGCGCTGTGCCATCCGCCACCCAGCAACCGGCCTCCACAGAGCCTCCTGATATTGCTCTTGGAAACATCTAATCTTGATTTAATATTGGGAAACAAAGAGTGATTCAGAAAGCACAACTCTGCCTTGCCGCCGCCCCTGCGCTCCTCTCCGGCCTTACCCATGTCCCCAGGTCTCTGGGCTAACATTTCTCAACGCATTGTGTATGTTTCAATAAATAACATTTATCCAGAAAAAAGCAGCATGATTTCCTGAGGTGAATTCCAGGTCTGATGAGAATGGTAAAAATTTCAGGGGAAGAGGTTTATCTGTGTACATATTTTCCATGACACCAAACAAAACAGGTATTATACCCAGGGGTAGCTATAAAAGCAGAGTTCTTTTAGAGAGATCATGGGCAAAAATGGAGAAAGGAATTAAGGTAAAAGTTTTTTTAAATCGTAGATGGTAATGAAGCAGAATGTAGCGCTGAAAAATGTCGTTTTCCTTCCGGAACTGTGAAAATCGAGGTCACTTAGCATCAGTCTTACAAGTGTCTCATGGAGGATTTTAAATGCGTAAGTATTTGAAATAATTCACACCCATGCATATGAAATAATTTACCTTTTATTCCTATTGTCACGCTAAGGTGCCTATGTATAAATCACAGAAGTCTTAGATCTAGTGTAAGAAACATTTCTACGCCAAGATGAATGGTAGAACAAAAATTTCCTAAGGAAACCTGAGATGTCAAAATTTTGTATCCGAATTTATACTGAAACACTCAGACCTGCGGGCAGCTGTCAGTCACTAAAAACGCTGTGCAAATCCAACCACTGTATTATTTTTTTAAAGCTAGATATGTTTATAGCAAAATAGTCAACGACTGCAAGACCTCACGGCCCCGATTTGAGGGGCGCCCGGGGCACCGTGGGAGCTCACCGCCCGTGGACTGGGCCCCTCCGGCCCCGATCCGCGGTCTGGGTCCGGTCCCAGTCTGGTCCGCCCAGGCCTGGCCCAAGCGGTGCCCATCCCCCGCGGCCCGAGCCCATCGCCATTGTCAGCCCCGGCGAGAGAGCCGCACACACAGCGGCTGTGCCCAGCCAGCGGGCAGGGCCGAGGCCGAGGCCAAGACGCACTTACTGTTCACGAGAAAAAACCATCCCTCGGGCTCCAGGGCTCCGCAGACTCCGCTGCACCTGCGCCGCCGCGGCCCCGCCTCCCCGCCGCCTCCGCCTCCCGCTCCGCGTCGGGCTCCGCTCCCAGCTCCTTCCCCGATCACGATCGCGCAGTTTCCCTCACTTTCCCTCCCCGCACACACGCATCTTTGGCGCCTTTGGAGCACACGCAGTCTTTGTTCTGACCGGGAAAAAGTCACGGCGTTATCTCAGCGCCGGATTGCGCATGAAGGGCGCTAACCCTGGGAGCATCAGGGACATGGCAAACTGGGCTTGGGTTCCCAAATTCGTTCCCGCTTCCAGGTGAAGAAGAGCCAGCGTCTCCAGGGCCCAGCGCCGCAGGGTAGCGGCTCCCTCCTCCGGAGAATAATTTCCCCCCAGGCGCCTGGGCTCTCGGCTGGGAAAACCAGAAACGTTTACACATTCTAGGACTTCTGGGGCAAAAACTCCACCTTGCAGTAGCCCCGGAATTCAGGAAGGTGCACAGGGGGAAAGTTCACAGCTCCCAGCCGGCTCACCGTAATGCAGGCGTCTGGAATCTCTAACCTCAGCCTGTTTCTCCAGGTCCCTCTGACTGATTCCGTTTAATAGTCTGTCTTGGGCTCACTTGAACCCTTGAGACGCCATGTGTCCAGGGCCAATGTCCTGGGCCCCGGGAAACTGCAGAACCACAAGTGGAACTAGAGACTGAATGCCAGGACTGCGTGAGGGGAACCGGAAGTGGGCAGGCAGCCAGTATTTGTGGCTCTCTACCCTAACAATCTCCACTTTCTTCCAGACCTGCTGGATCAGCTAAAACCAGAGCAGATCACCTTGCTAACTAACAGCACCTTTAGTTTTCCGGCCTTTCGAAAATACAGATAAAAGCTAGACACAGCGGTGCAGGCCTGCAACCTGAGCCAGCACTCGGAAGGCTGAGGCAGGAGAATGCCTGCAAGTTCTAGGCCAGCCTGGACTACACAGCAAAACTGTCTCAAGGAAACAGAACAAAAATACAGATAAAAGTAGAGCACTGGAAAGCTTCATCACTTTAAAAGGTGTATATCTCCCTGCCCTCTTACAAGGGATGGAAACAATCTTAACACATGGTTGCCATGGTAATAACTGTGGCCGATTTAATTGCTACTATGATAAAGTAGGTGGGCTTTTCACACTGGTGGGTGAAATGTGCTTAGTTTCCTTTAGTTTCTTTCCATGGATTTGATTCTGAAAGTGACGGCGCCATCCAGCAGAAGACAGGAGACAGGAGGGGCCTGTGGCAATGGGTGGTCCTCCATCACACTGTTTAATGAGTGAATGGAGCCTGCTAATGCTTGCCGCCACGGAGGGCTGAGGAGAAAAGCAGCAACATTCTCCTTAGAAAATGAAATGACAGGGCTGGGGAGTTAGCTCAGTGGTTCTGGCGCCTGTCTTGCAAGTGCAAGGGCCCGGGTTCGATTCCCCGGTAACCACATACAATACTGGGTGTGGAGACCCACACCCAGCAGCAACCAGTACCACATACCACAGTGCCGGGCGTGGTGGCTCACGCCTGTCATCCCAGCACTCGGGAGGCAGAGGCAGGAGGATTGTG
>PVIR01031532.1:0-19377 GCA_004026965.1 Petromus typicus
ATATATAACATACAATGCTAGGACTCATTTACATCTTCATTTTCTCATACCAGAGAAAAGATGCGATATGTACCTATCTGTGACCTATTTATTTCACTTATGAGGATATCCTCAAGGTATGTCCATTTAAGTAGAAATGATTCAAACTTATCATTTTTTATGGCAGAGTAGTACTCCATTCTGTAGAAGAACCACAGTATTTCAATAATTTTTAACATGTTATTTTCATTAACTTCTGGTTCTCAAAATTATTTCACATACTTGAGATAACAAACTCTATAAATTATATAAGAAGTAATTCCCTGGGCCGGGGATATAGCTCAGTGGTTCCAGTGCCTGTCTTGCAAGCTCAAGGGCCCAGGTTCGATCCCTGGTAACCACGTAACAATACTGGGCGTGGAGACTCACCCGAGCAGCAATCAGTACCACATACCACAGTGCCAGGTGTGGTGGCTCACGCCTGTAATCCCAGCACTCGGGAAGCAGAGGCAGGAGGATTGCTGTGACATGAGTTTGAGGCTGAGCTCAGGGCCAGCCTGAACTACAAAGTGAGACCTTGTCTCAAAAAAAAAAAAAAAAAAAAAAGAAGTAATTTCCTGACTTTATAATCTGGTTTGTTTCTAACATGAACCAAAGCAAGGGTAGCAAGTCAGACACCCAGGAAGACCATCAAAGAAGGTGATGAAGTCAGAAAATCAGTTTGGGCTTATTAAAAACAAAGAGTGGTGGAGACTTGGAGAGGCAGAAGGTAACAAATGTAAGGGCAACAGCAAACATTCAGGTCCAGCAGATCATTCTCACTTGGGATACAAACCCAGTGTTATTAGAGCTTCTGAATTTTTTTTTTTTTTTTTTTGAGACAGGGTGGTATGTATGGTATGTGGTTACCCAGTATGGTATGTGGTTACGAGGATCAAATCCGGGCCCTCGCGCTTGCAAGACAGGCGCCGGAACCACTGAGATAAATCCCCGGCCCCTGAATTTCTTTTTTAAGCAGTATCGGGGATGGAACTCAGGACCTTGCACTTACCAGGTAGGCATGCAGTGCCACTGAGCTACATCCCTGAGCCCATAGCTCTTGATTTTAAGAGAAGTTACCTTAAAATTTTTTAATTTGAGCAATAAACAGAAAAAAACACTGTTGTGTGCCTGATTTAAATAAGTGGGCTCTGTGGAATGAGTTGCCTCTATGATATGAGCTATTATAAAGAAAATATTAATATTTTATTTTAAACACAACTGTTTTATAAGAATTTGTTAGAAGTAAATAACTTTGCAAAGAATTTAGACATAAAAATTAGAAACCATTAATTTAACACTAAAAATGGTAAACAGTACTTTACATTGTATATCAGTTTTTTTCCAGAACTTAAAACACTGAATTACTCTTAGGACTCCAAAGGAAAATAACTTCTAATAAATTACTTTCTTACATACATGTTATATTTAAGATAAAAGCAGGACCAGAAATAAAACTCCCTGGAAATACTAATTTAATTTCTTTCTAGCATCAGACTTAAAACTCCTTTTAGATAATGCTCCAGCTATGTCTGAGAGTAAAACTTACCATCATTTTTATTAGCATTATATAAGACCTTTTTCCTTTTCTTTTTATTCTTCTTTGCACACCATAATTTTCCTGCAATCATAAATAAGTGTAAATGTTGTATTTGTTTTTATCAAATAAAGCTACATACATCAAACTGAAGAACTCAAATTGTTTTTAATTTAAAAATTTTAAATATATGTACTGTTCAGAAATATTTTCTAATACTTATAATTTTCTACTAATTACACATTAATTCTTTAATCTTTTGCTACCATCTTAAAACAGTCATTTTGCTTCTTCATTTTTCTTTCCATAATACATCTTTCTGAAAAGTTCTAAATAATATGCAAATTTAAATGTGGCTCAGGATGAAAATTCAAGAAACTTCTTAATGAAGTAACACAGCAATGTCTCACCTGATTTTTCTGGCTCCTTATCTTCTTCTATCGTTTGCTTCATGGCTTCCCTTTGTTGCTGAAAGCTCTTCCCTTAAGTGCAGAAATAAAAAGGGGAAAATACTTAAAATAAAATATTTAAGATAAAAGGATAAAGTATTTTTCAATCAAGAAGAAAACACTAGAAGTAATTCTTCACACACATTTCTGTTAATAATTCTGTCACATGTGAGGATAATGTCAGCTATAGTATATAAATCTCCAAATGTTGACTCCACTCAACCAATCCTATGATACATACTACTGGACTATTAATCTACTATAAATAAGCCAGTATTAGAGATGTTAATAGTTCAACTTTTAAAACATTTTAATTGAGTATTAATTATGTATGCTAGACTTTAACAGTGGTTCTGGTCACCTAGAATTATACCATAAAACACATCAATTTAGGCATCAACTTTCCAAAGCAGCACATGGGCATTCATCCCTTTATAATTTCAAGGCACTATTAACATATTCCTTTGCACTGCCTACTTATAATCCCTCCTTTTGTTTGAATGCATGTATATGTGTTGATGACTTTCTCTCTACATTTAAGTTATCAAAGATACAAATAAATGAAAACATGTTTTTCCATTACTAATGACTTTAATATAAGAGGCTTTCAAGATAGCTGACTGTCTTCTTTTTTTTTTTTTGAGACAGGGTCTCACTTTGTGGTTCAGGCTGGCCCTAGCTCAGCCTCCAACTCACATCTCAGCAATCCTCCTGCCTCTGCCTCCCGAGTGCTGGAATTACAGGCGTGAGCCACCATGCCTGGCACTGTGGTATGTGGTACTAATTGCTGCTGGGCGTGAGTCTACACGCCCAGTACTGTATGTGGTTACCGGGGATCGAACCCGGGTCCTGCACTTGCAAGACAAGTGCCGGAACCACTGAGCTAACTCCCTGGCCCTAGCTGACTGTTTTCTTTCAAGCCCTTTATCTTAACACTGACTCTCTGTCTCTTTCTTTTAGCGCTGGGGACTGAAGCAGGACCCTAAGAATGCCAAGCACATGCTCAATTCCTGAGCAACACTCTCTTAAATGTTCTTTTAATACTATGTACTTTCAGCCACGATGATACCTGCATCTATAGTCCTAGAACTCAAGAGGCTGGGAAAGGAGGATTCCAAGTTTAAGGCCAGCCTGTGATATACAGTGAGATCCTTTGTCTCAAGAAAATAAATAAATGAAAATAAAATCAATACTTGTTCTTTCTACTGTATTATCTCTTACCTGGAACCAGCCCAGCCAGGGGCTGATTATCTTCATCCCCCTCCCGGTAGGCCTGCCACCAGTTTGGGTCTTCTTGACTGATCACATGAAGTATATCCCCTTTCTGGAAGGACAGACCTAACTCTCGACATGGAACGTAAGGATCATCTGAGGGGTCATAGTCAAAATGAGCTTTAACGTGGATCTAAAAGATAAAAAGGGGAAAAATAAGAACAATAAAATGGCAACAGAAAACATTTGGCATAAATGTAATTCAAATACTGTAATTTTTTATCAGTGCAAAGGCATGAATTGTGAAAGCTAGTTAGGAAAAGACCAACTTTAAACCTCATCACTCTCCTGGAAGCAGCAAATGTCAGTTTCCCTGGGGCTGTCACAGCCTCTTGCCCCAATGTTAGCACAATTGTGCCTCATCTCTGTCAGTGTTTCCTCTAAAAGCCCATAAAACAAGCACATGCAAACTGCTACAGTAATCTAACTCAAGTTTATCATCGATTCCTATTTGTACATTAAGTAGCCTTCGAAATATTAATACAAGTTATAATTTTGCTACTTATGTTTTTTCATACGCTATTACCATTAGACATACTTAAGGACTCACATAAACTTTACAGAAATCTAAGTTATTTCCTATGGTGCTTTTTCCTATTTGCCTTTGTGGCATTTCCAAAGCCTGTAAAATTCTACCTTTAGTTAATGAAATCTAACACCAATACGCACAGAGTGTTTCTGCTCCACACAGGTAAAAAAGTTTGGGCTCAAAGAGTCAGAAATAAATTAGGTCTAAGAATTTTATACTGTGAGTCTATTTCTTTTTTTATTAGTACATGTTTGTACTACACAGTGCTTACATTGCTTGCATGGTGTTGGCACATGTACACAAACGCATCTTAAATTCCTTCTCACCCCCTTTCTCTCTGTTTACTCCCTCCTTGACCCCCTTCCCATCTGAGAAAGATGTATCTCCTTACTTCCTACTATCTATCTTTTATTTGTATTTTTATTATTTCATTTTTTATTGCTTTATTTTTGTATATTTATTTTTTGGTTTATTTTATTTTATTTTCACTTATTTTTTTTTTTGAGACAGGGTCTCGCTTTGCAGTTCAGGCTGGCCCTGCACTCAGCCTCCAATTCACATCACAGCAACCCTCCTGCCTCTGCCTCCCGAGTGCTGGGATTACAGGCGTGAGCCACCACGCCCGGCACTGTGGCATGTGGTACTGACTGCTGCTGGGTGTGAGTCTCCGTGCCCAGTATGGTATGTGGTTGCCGAAGGGATCAAATCAGGGCCCTTGCACCTGCAAGACAGGCACCAGAACCACTGAGCTAAATCCCTGGCCCCTATTACTTTATATTTTGGGGGGATGGGGGTGAAGGATTTGTTCAGGCTGCCCTCAAACTTGGGCTCCTCAGTGCTATGATTATAGGTCTGCAGCCCCTACATGGGCTCTGATGGTTTTTCTAAAAACCATAAATGAGACAACGTATCATAAAGATAATACCTGTCTTCCTCAAAAGCACACTAGAGAAGCTGGCATCTTTTTTAAGAACATAAAATACTAACAAAATTGACAACTCTGAATCAATGATGATGGACTAAATGACACATGTCATATACGAAACCCTGAATCCTAAATGAAAGGAACAGCTTCTTTCAGAAATTTGGTTTGAAGGATCAGTAAAGATCATTTAATTTCCAAAGAAAATTTAACTAATTATTATAAATAGAAAATGAGAAAAGCCCTTTATATATAAATAGGAAAACTGAGATTAAAAGATGACTCAGTAAAAATGTAAAACACTGCAGCTGGGTGTGGGGGCACACAATGGTAATCCTAGCTACTCAGGGGACCAAAATTCAAGTCTAGCTGCTGAAGCTTAGACTGTAGAACTTACCAAAATCCTGTCTCAAAATAATAAGAAAAGCAGGGAGCATTTGGGACATAGAGGTAGACCAGTAGAAAGTCTAGCATGCATGAGGGTCTTGGCTCAATTCCTAGGAGTTGGGTGGAGGAAAGAGGAATAGGACTCAAATTAGTCCAGGGAGTAACTTTATAGTGAACTATTCGTGGAGGTATAAAAACAGCAAAGTCTTGGGCCAGGGATTTAGCTCAGTGGTGCCAGTGCCTGTCTTGCAAATGCAAGGACCCGGGTTCGATCCCCCGGTAACCACATACAATACTGGGTGTGGAGACTCACATCCAGCAGCAACCAGTACCACATACCACAGTGCCGGGCGTGGTGGCTCATGCCTGTAATCCCAGCACTCGGGGAGGCAGAGGCAGGAGGATTGCTGTGATGTGAGTTGGAGGCTGAGCTCAGGGCCAGCCTGAACTACAAAGCGAGACCCTGTCTCAAAAAAAAAAAACAAAACAGCAAAGTTTCACAAACTGAATGCATCTGTGTAACAGCATTGGACTGGAAAACCAGACTATCTCTAGCACCTCACGAGCCCCACCTCGTGTCCCTTCCAGTCACTGCCCACCTCCTTTCTTCAAAGGGTAAACACCACCTGATTTCTGTAAACATTGATTTCCTTGTGTTTGCTTCATGTAAATGAACTAAACAGACTTTCATCAAACATGGTTAAATTGTCTCATGTGATTTACAACATTCTGTGGCATCTCTTCCAAAGCATGCCCTAAGGAGCCTCATTCATGCTGTAAAAACCCAAGAACTGTGATTAAAACTATGAGCACTACCAAACAGCACCAAAAAGAAACTTAGAAAGTTACATGGGGTGGCAGTGACTCAGAACTGAGAGACTGACTACAGCACACAATGCAAATTTGTAATGTCAGTATAAGAAAAGCAGCATTTGGATGACCCACAAACCTGCTTTTAACCTGCTCGAGTGTTATCCCTGTCTGTTAATGCTTCCAGAATCTGTTTAAGGGGAATATTTTAGCCAAAAAGTAAAATAAAACCTTAGAGGACACCTAGACCTAAAAATGAAATTTTAAGTATCGGTTAAAATAGTAGATAATTTTTATCAAGCTTTTCAAAGATGTACTGTATTGGACTACCTGTCAGACTGACTGATGCTTTTATTAAATCATTTTCTGAAAAAAATACACAGCATGTTGTCTTCCAAAATGTTCTGTCAGATAACCTTCCTAAGTTTTTTATTAAAATGGTGAATTTGGAGCTGGACATGGTAATGCATACCTGTATACACCTGGGAGGCTGAGGTAAGAGGATCACTGTGAGTTTGAGACCAGCTTGGGCTATACAGTGAGTTCAAGGCCAGCGTGAACTACACAGCAAGACCCTGTCTCAAAATAGACAAAGATACAATAAACATGTTCCAATTTCCCAAATCAACTATAATCATATAAAATTATTATATAATTGCTTCTTAGCCTATTGACTAAGATCAAATGTAAAATTATTATACAAAAAAGGTGTTGGGGTACATTTATCAGATAAAGAACTATACAAGTTTGCCAGACATTGTATCAACTGTGATCCCAGCACTCAGAAGGCTGAGGTAAAGGATCACTCCAAGTTCAAGGCATCCTAGAATATACATCAGGGTTTAAAAAATAAAAAAAAAAAAAATTAAAGGAAATGTTATGAGGAAATAACTAGGTTTACGAACTTTGCCAAAACCCAACAAAAACACACAAAAAAGCTTTTCTATCTACTCTTAACTAGGCAGTGCCTCACCCTGTCATGGCTATGTCTAGATGTTCCCCAATGCCTCATGCAGCCTTTTTCTAAAGTGGCTGAATATGGCATTGTGTGATCCTAGGATTAAGAGTGCGCAATTACTCAACTACTACACCAGAGTAGTTAGCTTGGCACTTTCCTAATCTTGGTAGTCTGGATGGGATTACAAGGGCAGAAAAACACTGTTAAGATCCCTTGCTGCTTCTGTTACCTTCTGGCTGACAAACTGTTGCCCTTTTGCCACCCAGCCTCAGAGCCAGCTGACTATGGACTAAAATCCTACCTACTGTAAGGCAAATAAATCCTACCTACTGTAAGGCAAACAAACCCTTCCCCCTCTAAATTTCAGCATCAGGTATTTTGTCTCAGCATGACAGAAAAGTAACTAATATATCCTTACTATCTTACTTTAAATGGCTTGGCAGAGAGATTCTCTGTGTAGGCTGCAAAGAGGAAGACAAAGGACAAACCTGGTTTATATAACAAATTTACATTACATGGCCCCATCTAAAACAGTACTCTACAATTGAGATCAGGAACAAGAGCAAGGTCAGTAGTGGCACATACCTGTGATTCTAGCACTCAGCAGGCTGCAGTATGAAGATCGCTGAATTTGAGACAGCTGGGCTACAAAGTGAGTTCAAGGCCAGCCTCAACTACATAGTGAGAACCTATCTCAAGAACCAAAACAAAAGAACAAAAGTGCTGACTTTTTCCTAGGTAAAATGTATTTCGGATTTGAGAAATTAGCCACTTCAATTAGCTAAATAAGGTCTTGGGCGGGGGATTTAGCTCAGTGGTTCCGGCACCTGTCTTGCAAGTGCAAGGACCCAGGTTCAATCTCCGGTTAACAACATACATTACTGGGTGTGGAGACTCACACCTAGCAGCAATCAGTACCACATATCACAGTGCCGGGCGTGGTGGCTCACGTCTGTAATCTCAGCACTCGGGAGGATGAGGCAGGAGGATTGCTGTGATGTGAGTTGGAGGCTGAGCTCGGGCCAGCCTGAACCACAAAGCGAGACCCTGTCTCAAAAAAAAAAAAAGTATGTCCACATACTGTCTTAACATGTATTGTGTTATTTTCTGTTTATTTTTCTTACTTACAAAAGTTATCTCCAGCAGCCTTCCCTCTGTAATGGTTTATTTTGTTTCCCACACAAAGCCATTTTAAATGAAGGCGAAAAGCTGACCTAGGAGAGCTCCCAGATCTAATCATCCTGCCAGTGATTAACTTCAGTACTATCTGATCAAAATGGTGTATGGGTTCTAAATCAATGACTTTCCATACAAATTTTTATTTCTATTTTTTTTTGGATTTATCTTTAGTTTTCAAAATTACTTGTAGAAGAGAAAACAGAGATACAAGAACTGCCTTGTATCAACCAACACTTCTCAATTATCTCTTCGCAACTCTGGGATTCCTTTTTCCTCAACATCAAAGAGAAGTTTTATTTATTTATTTATTTTTTGTGGGGCTGAGGACTGAACCCAGGGCCTCACCTCTACCACTGAGCTAAAAGCTACAACCTTTTTATTTCTAGACAGGTCTTTTAATTGTAGAGGCTGACCTCAAAAGTTCTTTATCTTCCTGAAAAATATAATTCACAAACTCAAAGAAATGGAACCATGGAAAACTTGGTATCCAACAAGAAATGCCCTCCTCAATGACACACAAAACATAAAACTAGACCAAAAAAAAAAAGTTCTTTATCTTTCTGCTTCATTGTCCTGAGTGGCTAGTTCATAGGCGTGCACCACACTCAGAGGAATCTTTTTTGCTATTTATTCTCTCCTGCTGACATCCAACTGATGTTTACTATGTTGACAGAATTATGAACTCAGGGGAACAGCAAAGTTAGAGGAACTGCCCTAACTTGAGAAGGGGTACTGTTAAGGCTTACACGCAGGAACCACCCGCTCATAGGCAGAGCTTCTACATGAGGACTGGACTGTGGGGCTTGTAGCTGAGCTGCTGTTAGGAAGTGAGATATGGAGGGCAGAGACAAGTCACTGGGGGCAGGGCCCAGGAGGGCTCCTCTTCCCTATGTTCCGTCTGTTTTCCACTTTGCCACTGCCAGGCCCTCTGCCAGCCCTGCCTGAAGCTGCTGACACAGACTGAAACCCACACACTGTGAGCCAAAATAAAGTCTCTTCTGTGAATGTCAGGTATTGTGCTCAGCAATGAAGAATGGCAGCAATCCAAAAATACAGAAATTTTCTACATTTTTGTTTTCTGATAATTTATTTATAAAAATCTTACTGCATTATAAAATTCCAGATTGATATAAAAAGAAAAAATAAAATTACAGTTTTTAAAAAAACACCACTGAACATCACTCTATTTTGAAAGAACTTTAAGAATGTTACTGTCAAATGCTGTATTGTAAACGGGATGAACCTGACACATTTCAAACTATTTAATTTTTTAGTTAATTCCTAGAATTGTTCACCATAACTATTTTTTCCATAAAACCTTCAAAAGACATTCAAAAATGACAACAAGGTAAGACTAAATAAGTACTAAAGGATAAAGAGTTCTCAATTAATTACTTCAATAATCTACTCTTGCATATAATGAGAAGCAGCAGGTATCAACATAGCACTTAAGATTAATTTTATCCATTAGGGAAATGACTTTTTTTAAAGAAAATTCCAGACTGTACATGCAGAGTAGAAAAGAAATGTTGATGTAATGTCCAACCTCTGACATGAACCCTAAAAAAGTGAGTTATTTTCTAAGGAGCAACAGAGCACTCTAAACATGTAAGTAACACAAACTCCAACCTTGCAGCGCTATTTTTTTTGAGACAGGGTCTCGCTTTGTAGTTCAGGCTGGCCCTGAGCTCAGCCTCCAACTCACATCACAGCAATCCTCCTGCTTCTGCTTCCCGAGTGCTGGGATTACAGGCATGAGCCACCACGCCCGGCACTGTGGTATGTGGTAGGATTGTTGCTGGGCATGAGTCTCCATGCCCAGCATGGTATGTGGTTACCGGGGGATCGAACCCGGGCCCTTGTGCTTGCAAGACAGGCGCCGGAACCACTGAGCTATATCCCTGGCCCTCTATTGGGTTTTTTAGAGACAGGGTCTCGTTATACAAGTCCAGGTTGGCCTCAAGATCATGGTGATCCTCTTGCCTCAGCTTCCTGAGTGTTGGAATAACAGGCATGCAACCCATGCCTGGCTTAAAGTCTATCATTTCTAACAATTTACAGTATAATTCATATACTGTACAGCTGAACCATATACATTACTGCACTATATTCATAGTGTTAAAAAACTATCCTCACAATTTTAGGATGTTTTAATTGCCACTCAAAGACTTTAGTATTGATAGCAATTATTTCCATCCTTTCGTATTTCACATCCTCACATCTAAGCAAACATTAGTTTATTTTGTTTCTACTGACTGACCTATTGTGGACATTTCACATAAATAAATAAGCCCTCACGTGGCCTTTTGACTGTCATCTTCTACTTAGCATAATTTTTTTCAAGTTCATCCATATTGTAGTATACATAGCTTCTTTTTTTTTTTTTAAATCACTACCCCACTGTACAGATAAGTCACAGTTTGTTTTCTATTTATCAGCTGATGGATATTTAGTTTTACTTTCTGGATATTATGACTAATGCTACTATAAATATTTATGCAGAAGTCTGCGACTGTATGTTTTTGATTCTCTTGGATCTATATTTAAGAGAGGAAATGCTGGATCACCTAGCACATAAAGAAGTGCTTCTTTTTATTTTTTTTATACCAAGGATCAAACTCAGGACCTTGTGCTTGTCAGGCAAGGACTATGCCAGGCAAGGACGAGCCCAAAGTGCATCTTTTAATACAATTAGCTGAGTAAATGTTTAATATAAAGCAATACACTTTACAGTGAGAGCTACATGTATTTATAGAAGCACTTCTATGCTAAATATGTTTAAGTTAAAACCACTTATAACTATAGAAAGATAAAGTTCAATGTTGGAAACAGAACTTCTGAAACTGAAGCATTTTCTGCTTTTTATTTTAAAAAAACTTCAGAATTTACTAAATTTGAAGGGTCCATATATTTATTTAAATGAAAACTACTACATTGCCTCATTTCTTGAGTGCAAGAAACAATAACATTTCCTCACAGATAAGTAAACAACAACCAAATAACAATCAACAGTAACATGATAAAGTCACTCACTACTGTTTCCTTGGTAGGAGGAGGCTTGATCTGTTGACTGGGAATCAGAACAAATGTCAAAGTTCCGTGCATATCAGACTGTAATAGAAAGATGAGGTTACTTGAAAAATCTGTATTATGAAAATAACTTGATGATCTTATGCATAATATTCCTCAAAATGGACTATCCCCAAACTCCTCCATTGTCTTTGTTTTGTTCTATGGTTCCTGGTAGGATAGGGGATTAAACATACGTTATGCTAGTACTCTATCACTGAGCTACATCCCCAGTATTTCTTATTTTATTTTGAGACAAGATTTCACTAAGCTGCTCAGCCTGGAACTTGAGATCCTCCTGTCTTAGCCTCCCAAACAGCTGGGGTTATAGGTACATATCCCCTGTCCAAACCTACAAAGTGTTATATGAAAAAATTCTCAATTGCTGGATGCCTTGTTTTTGTTACTTGTATTATTTTTTAACCATATAGAGCCTTACTACTATTTCTGATATTATTGCTGAATACACTATGCATGACCTGTTTATTCAGATACCTCCCGCTTAGAAAGTCATCCTAACATTCCAGACTGATATAGCAGTATTCAATTAAGACAGCAAACAACACGTTGGGTTAAAAGTAGCAATGCATGCCTTTTTGCCTTTGCAAAGCAATAAACTAAGTTGAATAGAAATAGGAATATGAAGGATTTTTTTTAGGTTTTACAATAGTCATTGGCAAATAGTAGAGGTCCTACTCTAACAACTGATGCTCAGTAATCAAGAATACAAATATGGGCTGGGGATTTAGCTCAGTGGATCAGGCACCTGCCTTGTAAGTGCAAAGTCCCAAGTTCGATCCCTGGTAACCATGTACAATAAAGCTGTGTGGTGGCTCACGCTCACCAGCAATCAGTAGTTAGTGCACAATGCCAGGCATGGTGGCTCACACCTGTAATCCCAGCACTTGGGAGGCAGATGCAAGAGGACTGCTCTGAGTCTGAGGTTCAACTGGGTTGCACAGTGAGCTCAGGGTCACCCTGAACTACAAAGCGAGACACTGTCTCAAAAAAAGAAAAAAAATTTGGTTTGTGAGATACACAAAGTGATCATAAATTACCCTCAAAATATAACTGTAAGACTGGCATGCATAAGGTCCTATGTTTGATACCTGGTACCACACACACACACACACACCCACACACACACACACACACCCACACACACACACACACACACGATAATGACTTCCTGATTATAGAACACGCTGCAACAGAAATTTCTTACACAATGGAAATGTACTATAGCCATACTCTATCTTAATATGGGAGCCATTAGTAACATACTGTATAGCCAGCCCTTCAGCACCTGAGATAATGCTAGTGTGATAAGGAATTTTATTATACACTGTATGTCTATAGCACTATTATTATTTTACACTGTTAGGGAAACATATTGTACATAAGAAAAAAATGAACAGAAAAATTAGGAGTTGGGCACAATGGAACATACTTCTAAGCTTCAGCACTCTGGTAGGCCACGATAAACAGATCAAAAGTTCAAGCCCAACTTTTATTGTTGTCCCCATGGCTACCACATACTAGCATGCAGTCAGTAAGTATTTACTGAATGGATTAATTAGTTATACATTACTCACTTCAGAACCAAAATATACTTGATAGTAATAAAGTTCAAAGTGAAATATTATCAATGGTGTCTAACCAAAACCAAATTCTACTAACAAACACTGTGAAAAAATTGTATCATAGGAAAATAAAGCTAGAAACTGTGCTGGGCTCTTAACTTTTGTGCGTGTGTTTTGGGCGGGGGGTCCTGGAGAGTGAACCCAGGGCCTCCACGCTGAGCTGCATGCCAGGCCCTTTTTTTCATTTTGAGACAGTCTCTAAATTGGCCAGGCTTGGCTTTAATTTGCATTCTTTTTGCCTCAAGAATCACAGTGTTCTGAGATTATAGGAAAAAAGTTTTAAAATATTCTAAATCTAGTAACAGAGAAAACAGTTTTCTAAAGGTACAAATTATTACTTCATTTATTTCAACTTACCAACAAGTCAAAAACCTCATTGACATCTTTTCCTCGAATTTCAATGCCGTTAATCTCTAAAACTTCGTCTCCTTCATGTAAGAGGCCGCTCTTCTCTGCTGCCCCTCCTTTTACTATTCGGCTGATGATGACAGAATCCATTTCATTACGAACTGTGGCACCCTAAAAAGGTCAATGTCTAGTTTAATTTAAAAAACAGCTTTTTCGTTAAGTATTTCTTTATTTTTAAATTATAATTTTTCTCTAACACTTTTTCTGTGCCATATATGTACCACTTCAGATAAGTAATTGATCCCTTTTGTTATATTTTAAAAGTGGTTAGATTAATAAGAACCTTATAAACAACTATAAATCCAAGTTAAAAAAATTTTTTTTCTCTAACAATATTAGCTTTCACATTTCTATCTTAGCACAACTTTGTTTTTTATTTACGTCACTGGAGTTAAGAATTGTCACTAGATTTGAAAGCATATCACTTCCCCTATGTTATCATTTCCCTTGTATTTTCTACTTTAAACACTCCAGATGAACTCTGACATCAAGTGAATTTTTGAAGCATACTGCAGCAGAAAAATGCATTTGCTTAAAAACAAGGTATAAAGACCTATAATCACAAATCCTATAAAAATGGTTACAGTATATTTAGGCAAAAGAAATGAACATAATTCAAATTATGAAGAGCCTTTTAAAATTCAAAATACAGGGCCAGGGATGTAGCTCAGTGGTTCCGGTGCCTGTCTTGCAAGCGCAAGGGACTGGATTCAATTCCCCGGTAACCACATAACAATACTGGGTGTGGAGACTCACCCCAGCGGCAACCAGTACCACATACCACAGTGCCCGGCGTGATGGCTCACGCCTGTAACGCCAGCACTTGGGAGGCTGAGGCAGGAGGATTGCTATGCTGTGAGTTGGAGGCTGAGCTCAGGGCCAGCCTGAACTACAAAAAGCAAGGCCCTGTCTCAAAAAAAAAAAAAAAAAAAAAATCAAAATATGACAAGAGGAAGAAACCAATCTGGCTCCTACTCAAATATTAAATATTTTAACTGCATCCAACTCACATTCAAATGTGTTGAATATTAATATTTACTATACAAATTAGAAACACAAGTGAAAAAGGTATGTTCAAATAGTGGGAATATACAAGAGTATATAGAATAACACTTGTTCTCATAAATTTCTATTTTATTATTTTACCTTGACTTTTCAATTTTTTTTTTTTTAGGTTTTTTGAGACAGTGTCTCGCTTTTGTAGTTCAGGGTGGCCCTGAGCTCAGCCTCAAACTCACATCACAGCAATCCTCCTGCCTCTGCCTCCCGAGTGCTGGGATTACAGGCATGAGTCACCATGTCCGGCACTGTGATATATGATAATGATTGCTGCTGGGGTGAGTCTCCACGCCCAGTATTGTTATGTGGTTACTGGGGATCGAACCCGGGCCCTTGTGCTTGCAAGACTGGCACCGGAACCACTGAGCTATATCGCTGGCCCAACTTTTCAATTTTTATTTTCTTTGTGGGGAGAACTTTTCAAGCTACAATCTGAGATACTAGGATTCAAGAGTAGTTCTTTGATAATAAAAGAAACTAACTTAAGGCAATGATAGTAGAATAAGAAAAGAGATTTGAGAAGCTTTATATATAAAAGCTGTAAAGCAAATATTAAGGTATACTTTTTAAAGAATATTTGAAATACGTAAAGAATTGTGCCTCAGTAAATTTAACAGTATTAAATGATCAGAATTTCTTTTTGGGGGGGTGGATTTTGAGACAGGGCATTGCTCCATAGTTCAACCTCGTCTTGAACTATGTAGTCCAAGCTGGTAATAAACTTTTTTTTTTTAAAGTGTTTTTGAGACAAGGTCTCACTTTGTAGTTCAGGCTGGCCCTGAACTCAACCTTGAACTCAGCAATTCTCCTGCCTCTGCCTCCCAAAAGCTGGGATTACAAGCATGAGCCACCACGCCCGGCACTGTGGTATGTGGTTCTGATTGTTGGTGGGCATAAGTCACCATGCCTAATATTGTTGTATGTGGCTACCGAGGATTGAACCCGGACCCTTGTGCTTGTAAGGCAAGTGCTAGAACCAGCGACCTAAACCCCCAGCCCCATAAACTTCTAATAATCTTCCTAGCTCAGCTCCCAGAGAGTTGGGATTACAGTCATGAGCTATCACCCCTACCTTTAAAACATCAGAATTTCTATTTATGGGTTTTTTTCCCCCAGTATCAGAGATTGAACTCAGGGCCTTGCACTTGCTAGGCAGGTATGGCACCACTGAGCTACACCTTCAGGCTTTCTTGTTTTTAAAGTTAGGAAAGGGCCAGGGAGTTAACTCAATGGTTCTGGCGCCTGTCTTGCAAGCGCAAGGGCCCAAATTCGATTCTCCGGCAACCATATACTATACTGGGTGTGGAGACTCACACCCAGCAGCAACCAGTACCACATACCACAGTGCCGGGCGTGGTGGCTCACGCCTGTCATCCCAGCACTCGGGAGGCAGAGGCAGGAGGATTGCTGTGATGTGAATTGGAGGCTGAGCTCAGGGCCAGCCTGAACCACAAAGCGAGACCCTGTCTCAAAAAAAAAAAAAAAAAAAAAAAAAGCTGGGAAAACGAAATATATTACTGATTGCTTTGATTTTCAGTAAACATTTCACAAGTTATTATTTTCATCCAGTTATAGGGAGAAAAGATGACTGACAAATTTTTGTTAACTGAGTAAGGGATATGAGTAAGAACATAAAAAACTCCAATGAATTAACCTCAAAACAGAAAAACCACCAAGAATGTAAAACTTGTCAGCTATCTGAGAAAGCTTTGTGCAGAAAAGAAGTCGGATCAGAGGCGAGGAACACTTACCAATGGAATATCACGAGCCTTTTCTATACGAACTATTTTTACAGTTTCTCCTCCATATTGGCCAATGCTTTCATAAACTCTCTCATCTGCAATGGGCTCTAACTGCATTTCCTGCTCAGCAACCTTATCATGGGCCAGTAAAAGAGCCTGTTTCAAAGAAATTGATAGCACTTTAACAGCGAGACTTTTTTCTGAAGGAGGCTTTTACACTTGCCTTATACATGATTATGTTCATTAGATTTTAAAAATTGCTACAGTTACCTGTACATATCTGTTTCCAAACTGCAACTCAAGCACAGATGCAACCCTGTGTGTTTTTGAGCTAATGATAACTTAAGATGTACTGAGTGTATCAGGGCATACACTGAAATGGATTATGAAAAGCCCAAAATGTTTAGTAAACTTCATAAAAACAAAGTTAATTTAAATATGTAAGTATGCTAGATAATTAAAATTTATGGAAAATACAGAACCAAAAATAAATAAATAAATAAAAGCACAAATAACTTATCTAATTTTAAAACAAAAAAAGTTGCTTCAAAAATATTTTAGTTAATTTTAAAGGAGATTATTTATAATCTAACAATAATTACTTCACAGAGTGGGTTGTAAATATCAAGACCAGATAGATAACAGGAGACCATAGGAGACTTTGATTTAAAAACAAAAGTTTAAATCCTATGAGAAATGTCACATATAAGACAGTGTCCATTTTCTACCTGAATGTGTGGAGCATTCAGCAAGGCAGTTAATTCTTGTCCTTCTTTCTGATGAGCTGGTTTCAAAACAGTTTGTACCTAAGAAACAGAAACAAAGATCGTTCTCCTACCTTACACAAAATAGCAGTAGCACCTGCACAGGGCAATTTTTTAAAGCAGAAATCTAGGTGATAAAAAATACTCGTAAGACACTGGTGCAAGGACCTCAATGTGGGTCTGCATTCACATTTCTTTCTACTTTAGCAAACCTTTGTTTTTTAAATTCATCTAACTTATCAAAGTTTGTCCATTGTTCTTCACAAAGAATCACCTCCTAATGCTACAAAAGCTATTTTTCCTTCTAATTAAACAATTTAATTCTAAGTCTATTTTCCTTTAAGTTTCCAATCACTTGACTTTTAAGTTAATTTCATTTATGTTCAATCTTTTCTCTTCTACCATAAATTCTGTATTTACAAGAACTGTATAAAATTTCCTGTACTGTCCTCCCCGCCAGGACTCTTATTATCAGTGACTCATATCTTTTCCATTTTCCATCCCCAAGTCCAATTACCTAACCAAAATAGAGCTTTGGAATAATGTGGATAACAAAATCAAAATTATCACTATTAATGCAATCATGCAGACATACTTCTATGCCAGTACAGTGATGTACACCTGCAAATCTAGCCCTCTGGGAGGTGGAGACACAAGCAACAAAAGTTCATGACCGGCTTACACAACTCAGGGAGGGAAGGGGTACCGGGGATGTGGTGGTGCACACCTGTAATCTCAGCATTTGAGAGGCTGAGGCTGGAGAGTCTCTGTGAGTTTGAGGCCAGGCTGGCTAGACACAGAGTTCAAGGCCAGCCTGAGCTAGGAAGTTAAGACCTTGCCCACCCTGAAAAGAGGACTGTGCAGGGGTCTAGCCCAGTGCATAGGTCCTGACTCAGTTCTCAGACAAACAAGACAAAACAAAGTCAAGCCATATATAGACATCTTTTGAAGGAAACATACCAAGCATTGAATCCAGGACCTTCACACACACTGAGGACAATCCTTGGTCCTTTTTGAGATTTCTAATTTTGGGATAGGATCTCATTAAGTCACTAAATTGTCAAAGCTGGGCTGAAATGATCAAACCTCTTGCTTCAAACTCCCAGACTGCTGAAATATAAGGATGGACCACCATACCTGGCTACATACAAAATGCTTTTGAAAATAACTCATGATTAAAACAGAAACTTTAACAGTAAATGGCAATTTGCTAAGATGTCAGTGGTTTCTGGCATTATTTTTTGTCAAGTTAACAAAATGTGATTGACTTTTTAAAAATTTTCATCTCCATGGAAAAAGTATTGAAAGTTTAAAAAATGTCTTTTCTGAATCAAACTGATTTCTCTTCCTATCTATTCATGTGGATTATTATTATTATTATTATTATTTTTGAGACAGTGTCTTGCTTTGTAATTGAGGCAGGCCTTGAGCGCAGCCTCAAACTCACATCACAGCAATCCTCCTGCCTCTGCCTCCCGAGTGCTGGGATTACAGGTGTGAGCCACCATGCCCGGCACTGTGGTATGTGGTGGTACTGATTGCTGCTGCGCGTAAGTCTCCATGCCCAGAATGTTATGTAGTTACGGGGTCTTGAACCCGGGCCCTGGCACTTGCAAGACAAGCCCTGGTACCACTGAGCTAAATCCTCAGCCCCTCACGTGGATTATTTAAAAATATTTACTGGCCAGGCATGGTGGTCCACCCTGTAATCCCAGCACTCAGAAGGCTAAAGCAGAAGGATCACTGCCAAGTTGGAGGCCAGCCTGGGGCTACATAGTCAGTTCAAGACCAGGCTGAACTATACAGCAAGACTTTCGCAAAACACAAAACAAAACAAAATATTTATCAAAGTGTATTCATCATAAAATAATTTTAAACTTACTAATATATCAGGATCTGGACCCCATCTTTTAGAATCATATAGTATCTTTAACTATTACTCAAGAAACACGCCAGGCTCTCTATCACCACCACCTCTGCGTCCTTTGATAATAGAATGCCTTCTCTCTTTTGGTTCCTGTAAACTGCAAATAATCCTTGAAGATTGAGCAAATTAAATTTCCTTCTATACTCCTTCCTCCTTTCTATCACTATCCCACTCCTGACCCATCCCTGACTTTGGCACAACTCATTGTGCTGCTGGTACTTTCTCATGCTGTGTCCCTGACTTTGGCACAACTCATTGTGCTGCTGGTACTTTCTCATGCTGTCATCAGAAAGCTTCTCAGACAACAATTTTCAGCTTTTGCAAGCTAAGAGATTTCTGGGTCATTTATAGTTTCTATTATCTGACTGTTACAAACATCTGCTCTTAAGTCTTTGTATTGATAATGTTTTCTTTTCTCTTGAGCCTGGAGTGAAATTATTAGGTCACAGTATATGGGTACATTAGCTTTAATATATATTGTCAAACATTTTCTTCAAAGTGGTAGTACCAATATTTATACAGTACCAGCCTTCACTGCTCCCTGAGTTCACTAACAGCTGCAACTGCCATTCTTGTACATTTTAACCATAGCAATTCTAGTGCCTGTGCAATGGTAACTCATCTTAATTTTTACTCCTCTGCTGAGTAAAACTGCTGAACACTTTTTCATGTTTTGGAACCACTAGGATTTCTTTTTTTAAAAA
>PVIR01031533.1:0-19388 GCA_004026965.1 Petromus typicus
TGTGGTTCAGGCTGGCCCTGAGCTCAGCCTCCAACTCACATCACAGCAATCCTCCTGCCTCTGCCTCCCGAGTGCTGGGATGACAGGCGTGAGCCACCACGCCCGGCACTGTGGTATGTGGTACTGGTTGCTGCTGGGTGTGGGTCTCCACACCCAGTATTGTTATGTGGTTACCGGGGAATCGAACCCGGGCCCTTGCTCTTGCAAGACAGGCGCCGGAACCACTGAGCTAACTCCCCGGCCCCTATAGCCCACTGTTCTTTACACTTATTTACATCTCAAAACTTAGAGCCTGGATCTGTTGGCATTTAGAAGAGAAGAGTTAGAGAAGACTTTCCCAGTCGTGGGCTTGGCGGCTCTGCTGGGTCACATGCAAGCTGCCAAAGGTTTGTCAGGCTGTGTGCAAGCTAAGGACCTAGAACAGGCCATCTAACAGGACTTTCTGTGATGATGGAAATGAGCTCTTGGACACAGCTGTCAAAATGGACTTTTAATTTTCTCTCCAGTAACTTAGTACTTAAGTAAGGAAAAGAGGCTATTTTTTTTTTTTTTTTTAAAGACAGGGTCTCGCTTTGTAGTTCAGGCTAGCCTCACAGCAATCCTCCTGTCTCTGCCTTCTGAGTGCTGGGATTACAGATGTGAGTGAGCACACCCAGCATTGTGGTATTTGGTTACCAGGGATTGAACTTGGGACCTTGTGCTTGCCCGGCAGGTGCCTGAACCATTAAGCTAAATCCTGGCCCCTGATGACTTTCATGTTTGATGTTTTCAATTATGAGATCTTGATACGTCTGCCTGTACTCTAAGGAGCTATTTGTTGAAGGGGCTGAGTACTAAATTCTTTGCATTTATTTTTCTAGGCATCATGGTTATTCTTCCAACAGTCTTTTACTGTGTGGTAAAATGACCATACTACAAACAGAATCATTGACACAGGCCATAACAGACTTTGAATAAAGAGAATAGATTCTTTTTCTAACTTTCCTGCCTGTTAAGGACCTTTTTGTTGCATAAAAAATCTGTAGCTAAGGGGCTACCTCTGGTGAAAATAGAAATTAGGTGGGCATTTTGGCATATATCAAAATAAAGAACTAACAGTGTGCTTGCTAAATGTCACTTCTCTTTCAGAAGTTATCTGAATACTGTCTTTACACATTTTTCTTTAATTTTATTAGTATATGTTTGAATATATTTTGAATGTCATTTTAGTAGAGAATATAGAAAAAGTGAGGAGGAGTCCAAACAAGAAAGCAAAAGAAAATCTGAAAGTGTTTCTTTGCACTATTTTATAAGTATTTTACAAAAGGCATGCCTGGTAAGCTTTGTCAGACCACTGTCAGCAGTGGACTCTATGTGGTTAAATCCACAGCACGGAATTTCTTGTGCTATGTGAATTATGGGGTGCAGAGTGACAGAATTTACACTACCTTATGAAACATGCTGCTGCGATGTAGCATTTAACCTAAGATATTTTAATGACCCAATTTGTTCAGACTGCTTGAGGATAAAAAAGTGATTTCACAGGATTTACTACTATTAATCATCACAGCCCCTTGCATTTAGTACATGGTGGGCAGGTGTCTTCAGGATTATATTAGTAACAAAGGAAAATGATGGACAAGTTCTTAATAGTGAAATTAAAATTAGAGAGAGTTATTGTAACATTTTAAATTACAATGAAAGGGCAAGGTTAGCATATTATAAAATATAATAATTGATGTATTAAATACAGATATAATAATTTTGCCTCATTTAGCAATTAGCCTTTCTGCTTACAGTAAATAACTCGTTAATAGATTCAGACTGAGCTTACTGGGGAAAAATAAAAGCCATCTTTGGTGTCTGTGAAGGAGAGAGAATAGGCTATATTTGAAGAGACCTCTGAAAAAAGTTCATTTAAAAATGCCAAGACTTGGCTTTATTATTATTCTCCTGGGGCACACACTTTGAAATGATATTTCACACAAGGTAGAATCTGAAATTTGAATCCTGTCAGAGCCACGAAATACTGAAAGTCCAGATCTCACAGGGAATAACATTTAAATATTAAATGTCTACGTCCACAGCAGAGCCGACAAGAATAAAAACGACCCTATCGCAAGTGAAATCTTTGTCCTCTTTGTTTTAAAAACTAGGTTAAATTAGCATTTGTGTTCAGGTTGGCTTGAAAGAACACAGAATAAATATGACAAGAAGCAGAGAATATGAAGCTGAATGTTCACATAGTTAAAACGATTCTCCGTTCCACTGGAGGCCGTCCTTCCTTTGCAAGGAGGCTTAGGGATGTTATTTAGAGGCTGTGGGATCAAAACAACTGGGCCATCAAACTGGATGACTAGTGGGGTGGAGAAAAGCCTCATATATTGATGAACTGAATCTTTCATTTTGCAACAAATGGTTTTTAATTTTCATCTTTATTTTGTGGGTACTGGGGATTGAACTCAAGGTCTCATGCTTGAGAGGCAGGTGCTGTGCTTCTGCTGAGCCACATGCCAAGCCCAACAAATGAGTTTAATGCATGAGAAGCCTCTTGGGTCTTCATTTCTTGGTCCTTCCCTTCGTTTTAGAGCTTTGTGTCTCACACTGTCCAGTGCTGCATATCCAGTGACCGAGAGCTGCCATCTGACATGGCCACCTCTTCCTCAGATATTTCAGTAAAAATAGCCAGAGTCCCCACATCACACATGCTAGAGTATTTGGGAAGACAACAATAAATAGCCTCTTTTTCTCACTTAAGTTCTAAATTAGTGGAGAAAAAAAATTCAATGGTTGTGTATAATGTGTACCTTCAAATTATTTGTAAAGGGAGAGTAACATGCCACCCAGGAGAAAAGAAGGCCCTGCCACAGGTCCAGGCTGTCGTGGAAAGTGCCCTGCCTTGTGGCCTGGCACATATGATGGTGCTTGGAGTGTCTGGCAGCATGGGACATGTGGAGACCTTGGCAGATTCCTACGCTGAGTTATAAAGCCTATCTTCAGATTCGTGGAGCAGAGTTCACTATGTAGGTGCCTATTCTTTCAAGAAACAGATTATGGCTCAGTTCTCCACCTTGGCAGAGACTCAGGATTTGCTGACAGGTGGGTAGATGACCATGAGTTGCTCATTGTAGCTGAGTATTGTATGGTCCACTGAGCTATAAAGTTAGGCCCGAGCACAGCTTGACCATGCCTCTGAGGCATGTGTGAGCTGCGTGAGTCAGTCGACCAGTTCCGCAGGTCCTTACACTCAATAGCTTGCCTTCTCTCTCTTAGTCCACACTTATGATGTCATGAGAGGCTTCAACAAACATTGACTAAACAAGAAAGAAATTCAGGCCTGGTCTGTGGATTTGTATGATATGCTGACATTTCCAAAGAGGACAGCAGTGCAGCTGCCCTGCTCGGGTTGGGCTCAGAAGTGTAGTGGCAAAGGGAATTGTACTGCAGAGTTCTTCAAGGATTATAACTAGTTATTTATTTTTCTTGGAAGAAGAGAGAGCCTGAGTTGTGGCTTTACGTTGATTCCTAGATAGTGGCTCATGACTTGTTTAGACGGTCAACTATGTGGAGTGAACATTTATTTATGTCCCCTAGGAAGGAACCTGACTCAAAAATCAGAGACAAGGAGCTTTATGGACAGATCTTTCAAAATACTCACAGTGATGACATTGGTCACGTCGGCCAGCTCATCAGAGAGCAACCTCAGGAGTGGAAGATCTTAATAATCGAAAGTCAAGATATCTTTCTCTGTGGACAACTGTCAGGCTTTTTCCCTGGCCACCCCGCTGTTGTCAGATAGACTCATAAACAAAGTGGCCATGGAGGACTCAGCAGTATGGACTTCTCCTCACAAGGGCTGATCTGTCTACCTGCTGCTGAGGGCCCCATATTCCAACAGTAGAGACCAACTCTGAGCCCCTGCTATGGCCCAATGTGTCCAGGAGCTGAGGCAGCCACCTATTGGCATATTGATTATACTGGATCCCATCCACTGTGGTAGAGGCAGCGAAGTGTTCTTGGAAGAGATTTTTTTTTAGGTTTTTTTTTTTTTTTTGAGACAGGGTCTCGCTTTGTAGTTCTTGCTGGCCCTGAGCTCAGCCTCAAACTCACCAATCCTCCTGCCTCTGCCTCCCGAGTGCTGGGATTACAGGCGTGAGCCACCACGCCCGGCACTGTGGTATGTGGTACTGATTGCTGCTGGGCATGAGTTTCCACGCCCAGTATTGTTATGTGGTTACCAGGGAATCCAACCCGGGTCCTTGCGCTTGCAAGACAGGTGCCGGAACCACTGAGCTAAATCCCCGGCCCAGAGATGTTTGCTCCGGATAAGGACTTGCTTTTCCTGTTCTCAGTGCTTTTGCCCAGACCACCACTTGTGAATTTACATAGCAGGATTCACAGGAAGGTGTTGCCACAGCTTTGCTCTGACCACGGAGCTCATTTCATAGTAACTGAAGTGTGTTCACAGATACGAATAACCTTTGCTGTCACCCCGAAGTGGCTGATGGAGGGATGGAACAGCCTTCTGAAGGGTTAGTTTCCATCCCATCTGGGCAATAGCACCTTGTGGGCTTGAGATAAAGCGTCTTGGCCGTGGTATGTGCTGTAAATCACCGATAACATATGGTGCTGCTTTTCACACAGGTAAAATCCATGGGTCCAGAAGAACAATGAGAAGTGAGAGGGATTCTTTCATTATTACCCAGAGTGAGCCTGTGTATCTCAAGCTGTGGGGTGCCAGCCGCTCACGGGAGAGGTCATTGATCCACTGCTCAGTGTCATTGGCACCAAGACAGCAGCCAGACCCACAGCTCTCCCGGCGCCTGGGCCACTGCTCTTCACTTCTGCCAGTCCTGAGCTGGGTGTGCGTGTGGCTCTGTGGTGACCTTCTGTGGGTCACCCGTGTTGTGGAGGATGGAAGTTGTGTGAGGAACACGGGGGCTCCAGTTGGCCCTCAGGAGGTTCTCTTTGCTTGGCTCTGCCTTTTCCATGTCTAGGTTTTCTGACTGACTTCTGATGTTGATGGGCTCTACAGAGACTTTGGCTCATAGTAAACAAGGGGGCAATATCCTTTCCTATATGTAAAGGATTCCTCAGCAGCCCCCACAGTGGTATAAAGTGTCACAAATTGTAATTTCCAGACAATGGTTCTACTTTTCTGGAAAAGCTTAAGTGACTCAGTGTACCTCTGACATAGAAAATGACATAGGACCTCCAAGTAACCAAGGGAAACTATTATAACTCACAACCTGCTAGATGTCTGACGCACTGCGTTCATGTCCCCCCAAATCAAAGAATGAATTCTAAGAAAGCAGTGGTGGTTAAAAGTAGGAAATATTGGCCAGGGATTTAGCTCAATGGTTCTGTCGCCTGCCGTGCAAAGATTTAGCTAGTGGTTTTGGCATCTGCCTTGCAAGTGCAAGGTCCCAGGTTCGATCCCCAGTAACACATACAACAATGCTGGGCGTGGAGACTCACGCCCACCAGCAATCAGTACAACCTACCACAGTGCCAGACGTAGTGGCTCATATTTGTAATCCCAGCACTCCAGAGGCAGAGGCAGAGGCAGGAGGATTGCTATGAGTTCAAGGCTGAGCCCACGGCTAGCCTGAACTACCAAAAAAAAAAAAAAAAAAAAGTAGAAAATATTTATTGAGGGAAACAATACAGTTCCCGAGAGGCAGGAGGGGTCCTAAATGAGTGAGAATCCCACTTCTCAGGGGAAGTTTTATAGATCACAAGCAGTTGGGTACAATGTGAGTTACAGCTATGATAAACTCCTGAGATTATAAGTATAGTTGTTTAGGTAACACTGATCCAATAGGGGAAGCAAGTCATGTGTAAATGTACATGGAAGGGAGAAAGAACTTTTCAGGAGGGGATGAGTCTAAGTGTCTTGGTCACCTATTGAGGTGACTGATGTCTATCTAGACTTCAGTAGAGCAGATGTTACCACTTATCTTAGGCCTGGCCAACCCTAATCCTACAGATGTGCCACAGGCTACAGTCATAATGTGTTTTTACCTTTGTCTTGACTCTCTCTAGGCCCCGTCTGACTGCCTACAATATTTTTGTCTAGCTTAGCTGTCTGTAATACCTCCATTGTCTTTGAGGATTCTCAAGGGAGGACCTGGTGCTCTTATTCATTGGTCTAGTTTTCTGTCTAGGAATTTCAAATTCACTGTCATCTTGACTTCTGTGTCTATTCCTTTGTCTATTCCTCAGTCAGTCAAAATGTAAAACATAATGGCTTCTCCTTGATGTACCTCAGACATCACTCCCAGAAACAAGGTATCTCATAAAGATTCTATGGTAAAAATAGGAGTTCTACTGAAGCAAAATACCTATCACATATTACTTAAAATTGAATATTAGTTCTGTCTGCCTTGGGAAGTCTAGCTTCCTGCCAGTTGCCTGTTTTCTTTCTCTTCACTTCTTTGTCTCCCAAATCTGCGTGCCTTCTTACTCCACCTCCTTAGAGACTCAAAAATTCTTTCATCAAAAAAAAAAAAAAAAAAAGCAAAACAGTTCAGATCTCTCGCTGTCTTGTCCTTGATCATACTATTGTGTGCTTTCTGTTTTGTAACCAAAGAAGCTATCTCTTCCTGAAGAGAACGTTTGCTCTCACTGGTAAAAAGTACTGGTCCTTCTCCTCCGTATCTTGAGATATCTTACACTAGACCTCTGTTGAAAGAATGGAAAAATATATCAGGCTCCCTGTCATCTCTTCACAGAGTGGCTCAAAGTTAGTTTTCTAAAACCAAAAACTTAAAAGAAAGATTGGCAAAAATGACTCTATGAGAGGTGTAGCTCCTGTTTAGAAGCTGCTTTGGGGAAGTCTTGCACTAAAAGAAGTTTGCGATAGCAGTGGGTTGCTATATTTTCTCTGGTGAGTTGTTCCGGATGTCACTGTGAATGCATTCTAAGTTACACTTCTAGAAAGTGGATATTTCATTTAAGGATACAAAAGGAAATTCCAGGCCAGGCTCTAGTAATGTTGTAGGGTTGAGAAAATTGTAGCACATCTTCATCCCCTGTAGAGATGTACATGTTTGCCAGTGTTAAAATTATAATTTAAGGGCCAGGTATTTAGCTCAGAGGTTCCAGTGTCTGCCTTGCAAATGCAAGGTCCTGAGTTTGATCCCCAGTAACCACATACAACAATGCTGGGCGTGGTGACTCACGCCCACCAACAGTCATTACCACACACCACAATGCCAGACGTGGTGGCTCACGCCTGTGATCCCAGCACTTGGGAGGCAGAGGCAGGAGGATTGCTGTGAGTTCTAGGCTTGTCTGGGCTGCATGGTGAGCTCAGGGCCAGACTGAACTACAAAAAGAGACCCTGTCTCAAAAAAGAAATAGTTTAAGGAAGCAGAATTGTAGCAAGATGGACATTAGCATTTATAAGAGAGGGAGGAAGTACACTAGTAAAGGATGCAAAATAGGAAAGTTTTGGGTTTTCTTTTTAAGTTAAGACATGAATACAAGCACCTTATTTAAACAAAAAATAGCTAGTTGTGCCCATGCTGAGATCATTGTTCTAGCAAGAGTCTGGCCACGCAGATTTTCAGGATATTTGAAAAATGTCTCTAAATTGAGAGACTGAGGCTTCATTTCTACTTTGCTCTTTTTTTTTTTTGAGACAGGGTCTCACTTTGTGGTTCAGGCTGGCCCTGAGCTCAGCCTCAAACTCACATCACAGCAATCATAGCAATCCTCCTGCCTCTGCCTCCCGAGTGCTGGGATTACAGGCGTGAGCCACCACGCCCGTCACTGTGGTATGTGGTACTGGTTGCTGCTGGGGTGAGTCTCTACACCCAGTATGGTATGTGGTTACCGGGGATCGAACCCGGGTCCTTGCGCTTGCAAGACAGGCCCTGGAACCATGAGCTATATCCCCGGCCCCTTGCTCTTTTCTTTCTTTCTTTTTTTTTTTTTTTTGGTTACTAGTTCAGAGCTTTATAGTAAAGCTTTGAATTTTAATTTAATAAATTAAACTGAAAAGTGATATGGAAAATTAAAAAACGATGGGCTATTCGAATTGTTTTTATGATCTTAAAGCTGTGATCTGACCTTTCTTTCACTGTGTGGAAGGGACAGAGGGGACATTTTAAGGGAGAAGAAGCAAGTAGGAAGCACCTTCAGCCACAGCTGTGCAAGAAGCCAGAGGGGGAGGCTGTGCAGATCTGACACCGGGGATTTTGACACCCAGCAGTCTCCGTGTTGCTGGGACACAGACCTGGGAGCCAGAGTTCAGGGTGTGACCAAGCCGCTGTCAGGCTCTATATCTGGGGTTCCTTTCTCTGGAATTTGCTCTGAAATGGGCTTTCTTAGCACTCTTTTGGGTTTGGAGGACTCTGAGACTCTAGTGAGGTTCTGGATCCTTTCCAGAGGACAAACACCATCCAGTCCTTATGTATAGACTCACTTTGCCAACAGTACTAGATCTGTAGTCCCCTGAAGCCTGTCTAAAGAGTTTAGGTTCTGATTCCTTCTATAGATCATTATCTTTTGGCGAACTGTCAAGGCCTTTGGATTTTGGAATACTGAGGCCCTTCTTCTAGTCTAAGCCTGAGTGTCTACAGCTCTTCTGGGACTAGCCAGAGGACAGCACAGATGCATGTACTGCACAGTTGTTTTACAAAAGCTGATTGAATGCTAACGGGAGGGCAGCCACGGAGAAGCCTCAGTGTGATTGGTTCACTCTGTGTTCCCGGTGTGCAGTGGTTACTCAGTAAGTGATTGCTTTTGCTTTGGAGCATCACGTTCCAGGATGCTGAGGTGGAAGGTCAAAGTGGGCTTTCACGGAGTAGCAGAAGAGCTCACTTGGAGCGCCAACGAGGGGTAGTGGGCGGGGCGGAAACTGCGACCACTCAGAGGCCTAGTGTAAACCGATAGAAGCGGGACCTCCTTGTTGCCTTCTTTAGTTTTTCCGGGAAGGCCAAAGAGGACAAAACGGGAGGGGGCAGGGACACCCCTGCTCATGGCGCAGAGGTTCATGTGGGGACTGATTATGGAGAACCCAGGGAGACCCTTCGTCCTGCGGGGGCAGAAACAGAGGCTCCATGCTGGTCTCACTCTCATGATTGCTTTCTTTTGGAAACAAGCGCGCTCCCTCCTTCTTTCCCTCTCTCTCTCAATACCATTTTTCCAGAATTAATGAACAAACAACTTTGAGAGTGGATCGTGGGCAGCCAGCTGGGTTCACTCACTAGCTAAATGATTCAGTCCTGCACAGCTGCCTTGTTGTATGTGGATTCACATGCATGTCTGAGCAATGTGATAAGCCATTACCTGCCACTGGAAGGTCAAAGTGGGCTGTCACGGACGGTGACACAGTGGACTGTGAGCAGTTCGGACTGAGAGCACTCAGCTAGCTTTGTTCTCGGGCTCATTCCGAGCTGTGACGCTAACTGCTGGCTCCTGGGCGTCTCACCTTCCAAACTACTCTTTTCGAGCTTTCCTTCCAAAGCTAAGTGCTCTTCTTGTGATTGCTACTGCTAGTGACGCCCTTTCATCTCCCTCTCAGGTTGTCACTGTTACCTCTTGACCCTCCTCCCGTGACTGCCCCACGCTCTGTCCCCTGTCTAGCAAAACCTCTTGAACAAGCGGTGCTTTCACCCTCGTTGTTTTTCTCCTTTCTCTAACATGGGAGATTGATCTCAGGGGCTCTCTACCACTGAGCTACATCTCCAGTCCTTTTAATTTTTTATGGATTGTATTGTGATACAGAAGTCTTCCTAAGTTGCCCAGGCTGGCCTTGAACTTGCAGTTCTCGTGCCTCCACCTCCGGAGTAGCTGAGGTGACAGGAATGCGCCGCTGCTCCTGGCCCTGTCTCAGGACAGATGCCAATCATACGTCCACACCCTCCCCTGGCTGGATCCTACCTCTCCTGTGCCTCATAGCTTTCAGCTCCTTCCCAGCCTCTCTGGAGAAGCCTCACCTCCCTTGGCTCCCGGACAGCCCCCCTTTCTGGTGCTTTCTATCCTACTGACTGCTACTTTCTAGGTTTCTTTTCTGGCTCATCTTCTTTCTTTTCTTGAGCCTGTGTATTTTGGAATTATTCAGGGCTCCCTTCTCTATCTTCTTCTCTTTTCTATCTACCCCTCACTCCCTAAGCATTTTCTTTGGTCACATGGGCACCATTTATATCCTGCAGACTCTAAAATTTTATGTCTATCTCTGACCTCTCCTTGCCTTGCAAATTTTTGTATGTAGCTGCCCATTTGACAACTACATCTAATACTGAATAATCATCTAAACTAAGGTGGATAAAGAAAAACTTTTGTCTTTTCCTGAAACATACTCCTCTACTCTTCCTCATCTCATGACATCATCATTCCCGGTCTGGGGAACACTTTGGCTTGCTTTCCCTCATCCCTGTTCATCCCATTCATCAGCAAATCCTGCCAGCGCCATTTTTAAAGCCCACCTTGACAGCCAGTACCTCTCACCATTTACTGCTTCTACTGTGGTCCAGATCTGCACGGTGTCCCTCCTGGGTCACTTCTCCCCTGGCCTGTACCTGGAACTTTCCCACTAGAGTCTACTTTATATACTCTAGTCAATGTATAAATTAAAAATGTTCACCTGATCTTGTCCTCTCCGTGTTTTTCTCATTATTTTCCTCCTCGACTAGATGCAAGCTCTCTCTGTCTCAGCAACTAGAACAAAACTGGACACACAGTTTATGCGTAATATGCACTTGCTGAGTGAAAGGAGGAGGAGAAGAATCAGGCAGGGTGTCCTTGTGCCCAGAACATTAAATAATCTGAATCAAGTTCTTTCCATTAAAAAAGGAAGGGATTTTATTTTGTAGTTTCATGGCAGGTGGGTGCTTATTCCTTTTCTACCTGCTGAAGAGAATTCTGATCGTCGGCTTTGTTTCCTTTCTTCTAAGGAAAGAAAATATCTGTCTAGAAGAGAAGGAAGTAGTAGATTTAGGTAATAAGGGAAAGAGAGGGAGAGAAAGAGAAGGGGAGAGGCAGAGACAGAGAGAGAGAAGAGAGAGAGAGAGAGAGGTGGGGGAACGCTGGAGATAGAA
This sequence comes from Petromus typicus, assembly GCA_004026965.1. Taxonomy (NCBI): domain Eukaryota; kingdom Metazoa; phylum Chordata; class Mammalia; order Rodentia; family Petromuridae; genus Petromus; species Petromus typicus. The sequence goes on from PVIR01031533.1 coordinate 11,028, forward strand.
GACAGGAAAACTGAAGGAGTAGTTGGTTTGAGAGTTTGCAGACAGACACTCTGGAGAGCAGACAGGAACACAAATGCTTCTTATTTATTTCTGAGTTTTATCAGAGTGAAGTTACTTGACTTGAACATTTTTGTTGTTCTTGTCTTTTTAAAAAATTTAATCTTTATTGGTACATTATGAATACACATCATCATCGCATTCAACATTGAGAGTTTGTACCAGAATATGACACGACTTCTTGTCATTTTTTTATGACAGAGTCTTTATAATGTAGCCTAGGTTTGCCCTGAATTTGAGATCCTTCTGCCTCAGCCTCCAGAGTGCGCAGATTACAAATGTGATCCATCAACCTTGGCTTGATCTAGACATTTTTAAGGTAAAAATGCTTTTTAAAGGAAGTCATATTATTTAGACTCTTGTTTCCTACTTCAGATACAGAAGAAGGTGTCCATGTATTGTCAATATGTTTACGTATTATAGCTTGCAAAACAACCTTTTATAGAATGTAAGTAGTTGTACGAGTTGGTAAATATCCTCTCCGTCCAACTCCAGGCAATACCAGGATTCTGTGCTGCAGCCCTGCCAAATGTGACAGCGTAGGCTTTGGAATCAACTCTATGCATCCTGGGAATAGAGCTGGAGACCGAGACAGTGGCTGCAGATTTAGATTTCAGGGCTACAACAAGGGCCTCACACACCCTTGTCTCACAAGGCCCAGGAACGTCCTTACACTGCCCGACCGCGTTTCTCTGATCTGTTTTCCGCTGACTTTCACATTTTCAAGGTTAACCTTGTCAGGCTTGATGATCAACAAGGTTGCAATGAGTATTCATAGAAACTGGTACAGAAGTTAATGTCCACATCCACAGGAAACACAGGCAGAAATGAAGACAGTGACAGTGACCAGTCTTGACAGAAGGGACAGAAGCCTAAACTCTACAAGGAAATGTTTGTAGCCCTCATCAGAGAGGTGCTGCATATTGCAGATAATACATGCATTTAAAAATTACAGGACCTAAGCACTATGGAAATGACAATGACAACTTAAGGGCAGCCGTTTGTCACCGTGGGACCTCGCTGAGAAACATATATTGCTTTTCTGCTTCATCAGGAGCCCCCAAGTCCTTGGATTAGGCAATTTCTCCTCTAAGTCTACAAGAGACAGATCTCAAATTCTTTCCAAATCTTCTTAGTTTCTGGATATTTATGGTCAATTACTACTTAAGTGGAAAAATGAAAGGAAAAAAGGAAACACGAATGAGTTCCTGACTTTTTACAAATACTGTTTACTTTTTTTCTATATTTTCTGAAGAAAAATAATGGTCTGGGACACACTGGTACAAAGCAGAGGCTGAGTTCTGTTGCAGGCACAGAGAGGAACCAAGTAGCTCGCTGGGTACTGAGTGAACAGATCTTCAGACTCTGCCTGGGAGGCGATTCCAGCTCTGCGGCTTTGTTCGGCTTTGGAGGTCAGACATGGTGATGGGGGACTAGCTTATCTGAGACTTTAGTGTCCCCTTCGGCGACTCACGTTACCATGTGCCCCAGAGTCAGTCCAGAAGCAGATGGGTCCTTCTCAGAGCCTTTTCAGGCCCAGTGCTAGTTAGAATTGCGCTTCCATAAGAGATGTTTAGAAGGACGTGGTGGTTGGACACTTGTGGAAGATGGAACGAGGCCCTTTATACAAGAGGCCCAGAGCTCTTCCCTGAGGAGACAATGAGGAGACAACCCTGGCCAGGCACTGGTCTGCCAGTGCATTAATCATGGATTTAACAGCCATCAGAACTGTGAAAATCAAATTCTGCTTGTTTATAAATACCCAGCTGATAGTATCTGGTTACAGCAGCTTGAACAGATGAAGACAGAGGCTGTTATGAAAATTATAGGAAATATATTCAGAAAAGAAATTAGTTTTAAATGCCACACATTTACTCATATGAAGCAAAGACCTTCAGGTAATTTGTCAATAATAATAATAACTATTATACACATATATGCTTTGTCGTTTGGGGTTGACAGCAGCTCTATGAGGCAGATACTGTTATCTTTGTCTTATGGATAAGGAACTGGAGCTTGGAGAGTTCTAGACAACTCATTCATGGCTACACAACTAACTAGTGGACAATGAGCAGCCAACTCAAGTGGGCTGTGGTGGCACAGGCCTATTAATCTCAGCATTCAGGAGGCTGAGGCAGGAGGATCACTGTAGCAGCCTAGTATTAGCAGACTATAGTGGCTCAAGCTTCATTACAAGTTTGAAGCCAGCCTGGACTACAAAGTGAGACCGTGTCTCAAAAACAAACAAACAAAAAAGCGAACTCAGACTTAAGTGTTCTGAGATGAAATTATTTACTTTTTTTTTTTAGTACTTTGTGTTCACTGAGGCTGGCTGGGGCTCTTCCTACCCTACACAGGGAAACCAGAGGAAGACTGGGGCACAAGGAGGCTGTTGTTAGATTTGTTAATCTAAGAGAAAAAACAGAGATCTGTTTTGTAGAGGCCAAAGTCCCAGAGCCCTGGGGGCTGAGGCAAAGGATGGGTGTTGTGAGACAGTCGGGGGTGCGAACATCAGCTTACATGGTGGTGGTCAGTAATAGGTAGGGCCGGGTATGGAGCGAAAGTGGCTGAAAGATATAGATCTGCTTGTCTTAATGGTGAGGCTTATCTGTCGTGCATTGCGGGTCTGATGCACAAACCAGTGAGAAAATAAGATTCTGGGATATGGTCAGTAAAAATTTTAAAGATACTATTTAAAGTTCTGCTATTACCAGAAAATGACTCTCTAAACTACTTACTGCAAGGTATGCCTATCTCTGTATGCCTTCTCATTCCCTTGGAGACATTTCCTAGTTTGTAGGTCCTTGAAGAGATGCTATGAGTCCAAATGAGATTATGTAGTTCTTGGAATTCCACTGAGGAAACAGCTATGTAAATTTGATGTATTGTTATTCATGACATGTGTGGTTGAACTGAAAACTCTAGCTCCTACCAGCCATGTGAACCATAAAATTAGCCTCCTATACTATGCACAGTAACTCTCTTTCTTACACTAGGAACCACAAACCAATTTTGCTTTACAGAAATGTGCTCTCATCCAAAATTTTTAATGTACTTTTAAAAACTGGCTCAAGTTTATATGGAAAGTTTTCATCATGAAAAATTCTATTTTACACACAGGACTATTTATGTTTTTTATATGCATAGCGGGAGGTAATTATGATCACCACACCAGATGACATGGCGGTTTTCATCTTCATATCACTAATTCAATTAGGAAATAAATTCTTATAATATGATTGCAAATATATTACATTTCTCAACATACCTACATCCATGTTATGGCAGCATCTGATTCCTTTGGATTTTCTTTTAGTTCTTTATCAGTTGCAAGTTTTTCTTTGCAAATGTATTATAAGCAATTTATGTTGTTTTGACAGTTTGCTTCTATGATATAATTTGCAATTCTGCACCCAGAGCTGCGATATGCTACAGTTTAGATAAACAGCGTGGAAATACAGAGGTTATCTATGTAAAATGATTCATATTTCAGAATAGAGACTTCTACAAAATGAAAAAAAGTATATTGCTATTAATCACACTTTTTGTATTACTTTTTTCCTTGACTGAGATTTGTTGCATTTATTATTGTAACATATTTCCAAAACACATTAGTTAAATGGAGTTGAAAAGCATGCATGCATATTTTATGGAAAAACATGTAGATATATTTTCAATTTTAAGCTATAAACGATGGCTTTTTTTGAATGATTAAAATATTCTGGCCCATTTAAAATGAGCTACATAATAAAAATGATGTGCACTAATAATTTTACAATGCTTAATAATATAAAGTGCTTTATCTGAAAATGCCTTTCAAAGGTTTTATGCATAATTCAAATACATCTGTATGGAAAATAAGAGTGATATGCCAGTGAAATCAGAAAGTCAAAAGAATTGATAAAGTAATTTAAAGAGCAGTCTAAGAGATTTCTACCTCTGTTCCTTGAATTAAGAAGTGGTGACATGTTAAAGGTTTTACGCTGTTGGCAACTGGGAGTAGGGCGGGAGTGACACAGTAAACATTAGGTCCACACTTTCTGTAATATAGGTTTTCCGGTTTAGAAAAGAGGGGCTACAAAGGGCTATTGAAGTTTGTTAAATATGCTTCTTATTGTCAATTCATGTCACCAAAGAGCGTTTGCCCTTGCTCACACAAGAGAGGAGCTTTCAGATCTTCAACCAGATACCTGCCGGGAGTACCTTTAACATGCAAAGTAGTCCAGGGAGTTTGCCCGCCGCCTCCGCAGCATCAAAGCGCTGGGAGCCGCAGGAAGAGCGCGAGGATCCTTCCGGCGCTGCCTTGGACGATCCCCAAGCAAGGGCAGGAAAAACAGGCTAAGGGTTGCAAAGTGTTTGTTAATGAAGGCTGGACTGCTGTTCCTCTAGAATTAAAATAATTTAAAAAGAGGAATGGCAGATCGGCTCCTATCTGGAACAGGTTATTTACAGTGGAAACCCTGAAGACGTGCCAAAATATCGGCAGATTTAAAAAAATTAAAAACTCCAATAACTAGATTGTAAAGTATAATAAGAAGCTACAATGTATTACTTGTTTAAGTATAAAAACTCAGTCCGTTGCTTGTGGCTTTTGCTTTCTTCACACTACATAGTTTCAGTTGTATTGTTGGGTTCCTTAAATCCTTCATTCTACTTCATTGTCTCGAGAGAAGAACAGTTTCACAATTTATAAATCCAGTGCTTCTCAGAGGGCATTTTCTTACTAACGTCATTTTTTAAAAAGGCATAAATAAATAAACATGCTGGACATAATCGGGAAATGATCTCAACTGAAGGCATTTTTATTTTTTAAATTATTTAAATAGTGTCCCAGAGCCGCATCTGTAAGGAGAGTTGGTTACTCTGGCCAATGTGATCTCATCCTTCTCTCTAATCTTCAATGGCACCCCCATCCTAATGGGTTAGGATTAAGTTTTGCCGCCCTGGTGATGGGTGGGGGAGCTTTAGAGAAAAGGGTGCATAGACAGACTTCCCTCTTCTCCACGCTTTCTTTCCTCCTGGGCTGTCTTCTTTGTATGGCCTTTGTATATCAAGAAGTTTTCAACCATCACTTCTTTGGGACTAATTATGACTTTATAGATTTCATTGTTACCAGCTTTTGGGCCCCACAGTAATTCTTTCCAGGTTCTTGGTGTCCTGTACGAAGAACTGGGCAACACACGATCCACAGAAAAGGCAGTAAAGCCGTATATTTATTGAAAGTAGAAAAGAATTATGTTGTGCAAAATGAGAACAGACCAGAGCAGAGGCTCACAGAGGCCTGAAAGGTAATGGAGGGGGATTTTTTTGCACCTGGAATTCAGTGAATTCTTCTCCCTGAAGGTTGGGATGGTTGTCCTATCGGAAACCCATTTGGTTTGGCGTCAGATTTAAGCTGCCCCATCAAAGGCTCCCGTGGTTTCATGCCAGATGTATATGAAGAAGGGAAAATGGTCACGTGAACAGTGCTCAGGGACCACAGTCCGTACATATTCTCTGTTCTTCACGTGTCCGGGTCTCCATGACTGACGGACTTTCCGTAGTTGTTTAACCAGTTTGGCTCGCCCCTTATCCCCTACATTGTGAGCATAAACGGTAAATTGTGGCATTTAATAAATATTATTGATTGATTTTAGGGAGAATTTTAATAGAGCCTAACTGGCAAGGAATTTTATTCTGTTGGAACAATATTTATGAAGTATTCAAAACAGCTTAAAGAATAAAAATGTTTTTTAAAGTATGCCGTCTTTGTTCATCTTTTTACAGATTCAAACTTTGACATTTGAGTTGAGGATCACTTTGTTCTCTCCACATATTACACTCACTTTTGCGACTTTCTGGAATCCTTAGTCCACTTTTGTTATCTCTGAAAAATCACTTGCTTAGTGTTGATTTTTGCCATCTGTTGCCATTTACTCTGGTTTTATTTATTTCTTTTTACCTGGAGCAACTACTTAGGAAAACATTATTTGGACGGAAGTAAATAACTGTTGGTTGATTGGTTATGCTTAGAGAGAGCACGTGCTGAAGTCGGGAGTTAAAGCCAACATCACAGGTATGTTTCTGGTCCCTCGTTGTGTTAGAACCAGTAACCTGTACACCCAGTAACATCGTATAGAAAATTCGGGGGGGGGGGGGGGAGCAATCTTATTCTTAAAGAGGGACATAGTTTCTCTGTGATTCGATTGGCATCTCTGGGTCTTGGTTTCTTCTTTTGCATACCTAAATGGGTATCTGAGTGGTTGGTTTTTTAGAGGAAGAATCTGGAGGGGGCCAGGTAAGTTGACTCCTGGGCTTTAGGCTATACTTTTGATGCTGATCTACGTAGATTACTTTGGAACAGACTGTAAACTACTTAAATGTTTGGCTGGTAACAAAAAAAAAAATGAAGAAAATAATGAATGCATACTAGGTGGCGTGCAAGATTTAGAGAGATTTGTATCAGCTTTGTAACCAGACTTACACAGGGGAAATAAAATTTATTGTTGCTAAACATTGAACATTACTCTCGAGGAGTTCAATAATGAACACAAGTAAAAATAAATAGCATTGAACTAACTAGAGCAGTAAGCCTTCCAGAAGAGCACTCGAGAGAGAGGCAGGAAGGGTTATTCTCTAATGATGCCTAGGTAACAGAAAGCCACAATTCAACTATGCAATAGGATTAGGCTAATTCTGCTCCAGTAGCAGGTAAAAATACTTACTTCTATTTGATTTATTGACTCCTGCCTCCCAAATTCCATGAGAAGCATCAATATCTGTTGAAATATACATGTCAAAATTTCATATCCCCAAGCTATTAAAAACATAGCAAAACTTATAATAATATAGTTTGGGGTAGAAGATGATTAGGCAGATTTCAATTTGCCATGTGTTGAATGTTGAACAAACCCATTAGACCTTGATGTATTGTCTTGGAAAACATAAATGACAACAAAATGTATTAGTTTAGGGAGTCACTACCTTGGGAAAGAGAAATAGCACTAGAGACATTCAAAATGGGCGTAAAATGTGCCAAGCTAATTATTTTCTCTTTGACGTTATACTGGGCACACATGATAGAAAAAATTATTTGTATCTTGTCAGTGTATTTCTTTCAGCCAGTTTACCATTAAGGACCTTACAAAACAGCTTTGAACCTTACAATAAACATAGTCATGATTTTTTTTTTTTTGAGACAGGGTCTCACTTTGTAGTTCAGGCTGGCCCTGAGCTCAGCCTCAAACTCACATCACAGCAATCCTCCTGCCTCTGCCTCCCGAGTGCTGGGATTACAGGCGTGAGCCACCACGCCTGGCACTGTGGTATGTGGTATGTGGTACTGGTTGCTGCTGGGCGTGAGTCTCTATGCCCAGTATTGTATGTGGTTACCGGGGGATCAAACTCAGGCACCTGCGCTTGCAAGACAGGCACTGGAACCACTCAGCTAAATCCTCGGCCCCATAGTCATGATTTTTAATGTGTCCCTAATGGGTCCATATAATCATAGACTAACTGTTTAGGACAATATCTGGTTCATCTGTTATATAGGTATTGAGTGTCAAACTGTGTCTCTCTTTAAGAATAAAATTGGTCTCCCCCCTTTCCCCCAAATTTTCTATACGATATTACTGGGTGTACAGGATACTGTTTCTAACACAACATGGGATCAGTAACATACCTCAAGTTTTTGTGTTTTTTATATGTTAGAGTTTAGGTAGAGCTTATTGCAAAATGAGATGAGGGGAAGATGAAGGAAGAAGAGGAGGAGGAGGAGTAGAAGAAGAGGAAGGATGAGAGAGAGAATGAGAATATACATTCAGTCATGAAGCTGAGAACATGAAGAAGGCAGTGGCTCTGAAGGAGGTCTCACGTTTTGTTTGTGTGATTGAGCCTTCCAAGGTGTAGTCTTTCTTTCCTCTGTGGTCATTTTTTTTTTTTTTTTAACAAGGGAAAAGGATTGTGTTGACCCACGTGGTCCTTGTTTACACCCTAGGTGAGTGTTTTCCGTAGCTTGTTTTGAGAACTTGAGCTTTTTCTGATCTATCTGCCATTGTCTGGGCTTTGCACAGATTCTCGACCTTATCAGAACACTCATTCTCTTGAGCTAAAGACTGAAACTCTAGGCTTATGTGAGTTTTATCTGTAGATAATGATTAAGAAATGAGAGGAAAACAGTCACGCCACCTTTGCTTTCAAGTGGACTCCAGACACTTCTCTGCTGCTAATGTCTAATTTTCTGCCCAACACGAAATGGGTTAGTCGTTTTTCACCAGTGCCCTGCTCTGAAGAGCCAGGCCTGATGCTTAGAGCTCAGTCAGTTGA
>PVIR01031534.1:0-12500 GCA_004026965.1 Petromus typicus
TTGAATCATTTCTACTTAAATGGACATACCTTGAGGATATCCTCATAAGTGAAATAAATAGGTCACAGATAGGTACATATCACATCTTTTCTCTGGTATGAGAAAATGAAGATGTAAATGAGTCCTAGCATTGTATGTTATATATTGTGAAATAGAAAATGCTCAGTGTAAAATAAGGTGAAAGGGGACAATGTTGAGAGTGTAACAAAAAAGTAAGGAAACAAATTTTATATATATGGGGGGGTGGCAGGGTGGGTGGGGCTATGGGAAAAAATGAGAATTAAGTTGTGTCTTGTACTGGTATAAATTCCCATTATGGAGTGCAATCATGATGTGTATATTTAATATACCAATAAAGATAAAAAAAAAATCTTATGTGTAGGTCCAATCCCAGGCATATTTTAATAAACCAATTTAGTATCTCATTAAAGTTTGGATAGCAAAGATCATTTGTACAACATTAATTATCAAAATATATTTAAAGTGTATTTGCATTTGTAAAAGATTCTATCTTAATTTCAAACTGAAATATCAGGAATTAGAAAGCAAATAAAATTTATTTGTTTTTAAATTGTCCATAATCCCAACTACTAGTTCTTTTTGAAAGCCACAGGCAACCTGCTCGTATTATGAGTTATCACAGCCATAAACTCACCTTAAATTGATTCATGTTTTAATGTACATTGTGGTATTGACAAGATTCCAAGTATTAGTAAACAATTTGAGTGTATCAAATGTATGTGTATATATTATATAAACATAAATGATATATAATATATATATAAATATATTATATATTGTATATATAATGGGATGTTATATCATTTAGAATAAAAAAAAAAATCACTGTTTTTCTCTTTTGCCCAAACAGCAGCCAAGACTCTTACCTTGATAACCATGGTGTCAAACAATGTAATAGCGACAGCTCAATTCTTTAGTTTTTATGTCAATGCAGACTTGAAAGCATACTCTAAAACTTTGATTCAGAGAGATTTCCCCCTGAGAAATACAAGTGTAAACAAAGTCCAAACTCCTCTGCATAGATTCTAAACTTAAAATGAAAAGTTAAGATTCAGAGGGCAAACCATTGTCTCAACATTTTATTTCCCATAAATGTTACACTCACCACAACTTCAAAGATTTCTGAGAATGCTTATGTAAATTACCTCACAGTATAGGGGAAATCTAGTTCTGTCCACGTCATTTAAATAAATAGCTCAGAGAGGAAAACGTGATAATCAAATCCTACCCTGTGTCAAGAGACAAGGAAAAATGTTAAACCTTACTTAAAAATAAACCGAACTTCAAAGATTAATGACTGCTCGAGTTAAAACTAGATGAAAATGAAAAACAATACGAGACAGAATTTATATTCTCAGCTCTTTTAGAATTCCTAAAATATGGGTTCAACAAGGAGATTCATAAATACTGTACTGTTTTGAATTGTACTGGAAGAGATTACTGTTTTTTTCTCAAAGAACATGATGTGAAAGAGACTTTGTAAGCAAAGGAGAGAGAAAAATCACTCTCATTACAATACTAGGAAGTGTTAAATTTTTTCTCCATTCACTTTAATTAATCTCTCTCTCTCTCTCTCTCTGGACTTCTGTGCAATGGGAAATAAAGGTTTATTTTTGTTGTGGGAGCGGGCTTGCCAGATGGGGTTCTTTGAACTGTCACTGCTCTAACTCTGCCAACCACACTATTCATAGCTAAAGATTTTAATTTGTTTTACAACACAGCTAAAATAGGAATTACGTGGGCAGTGGAGTGGAGAGGTTAGGGGCAATCCTAAGGACACAGCTGCTATTAGTAAAGCAGACACCCGGTACCCAGCACTTTCTATTCCTTCCTTCTACTTATTAATATTAAATCCCTAGTGGCTGAGCTCAAATGCTTTGTTTTTTTTTAACTATTTTCCATTATCCTTAATATAGCAGTGATCTAATCAGACACTTTCTTCTTCTTCTTCTTCCTATTATTATTATTATTATTATTATTTTTATTATTATTATTATTTTACAGCACACAGTATAATACTTTGTCTATAGCAGTTGATGTATACAGCTAGTAGTGGCATTGACTTAAATTTCAGTTTAAGTCAACAGATATTAAGGAACCACATGTAAGAAAAGTCAGACAGAAAGCCATTTATACATGCTGTTAAGCATTTGAAAACATGTAATGAGTTGAGCTCCAAAGTGATTCACTTCTCTGCAATTTAATTGCATTGATTGCATACTAGTCAAAATGAATTCATACCACAATGTGAGAAGGATTTTTTGAAGTCTCTTGTCTACACCATCATCTCTATGTTCCACAGGTATCAACTCACTATTGACATTTTCTTTTCTCTGTGATCTAAGGTAATATAAGAAAAGCAGGAAAAAAACAGGAGAGACATTTCAATTGAACCAAAGAATTAAAGGAAAATTTGTTTCTCTAAGTTTATGTGTAATAGTATTTTACACTGAATAGCACTTGTTTTGTTGCTAAATAGTTACCAAATCAAAGTAAGGAACTGTAATTCTACCATCCTGTTTCACATATATATGTAATAATAACAAAATTCTAAACTTATTATACTTCTTCCTTAGGAAAAACATTAAAAACACCTATCAAATTAAACAAAACAAGAATGATCAGGTAAGTAGACACTAGCAAAATCTTTTCCTAAAAAACTTGTACAATAATCTTGCAGCATGATTTGGTAAGATGTTTACAAAGAGGACCAAACACTTTCCCAAAGAATAAAGTGTTTCAAGTTGTAATATTAACCATTTTTCCTGACTTTTTACATACAAAATGGAATGCTTTTGATTTCAAAACAAATAACATGTTGTTGATCACTAAAGGAGCTATATTAATTTGATTGGATTAAAAACCTCCAGGAGCTTAGGGAAGAATACTTCAGTGTATAATTGTGAGGTGATTACAGAAAAGGTTGGCATTTAGGCCCGGAAACAGAGGTATATTGTCTACTTTTACTATGGATAGTGCCAGCTGATAGACTTGTGTTTTCGATATAAGAGAAAAAAAAATAGACAGTTGAGTTTTCCTTTAAAGGACTGCCGTCTCCACAAATAGGTGATTCTTCCATCATTGACTACAATTTCACCAACCTTCTAGGAACACTCCACCACATACAGTGGTTCTCCAGAGAATTTCCAGGCCTTTTTTCTCATACTTGTGGCTGTGTCCTTAATCTGCCTTGTTCTGCAGTTTCCAGCTTTTTCTTCTTCCCTTCCTTTCTTCATGTCTTCCTCCTTTCTTTCTGTCTTTTCTTCTCTTCATTCATTCTTAGTCTCTATTTCATGCCATAAATTTAAATTAGGATCTTTACACTTACCCACATTAAAAACTTTGAGACAGAGATTCCTAAGTCACTAAGTTCTCCATGCTGGGCTCTAAGTTATACTTTTCCTTTCTCAGCCTCCCAACATGGAGATTTAGAAGCATGAGGCACCATTCCTGCCCCAGCTCTTTGTGCTGAGCAGAATACCTATTTAATATTCGGCATATACATAATACATACATACATAATATATGTAGATACATAGATTCAGTTTACATAAATATGTAAATTTTAATCACTAAAATAAAACAGAAAAAAATTCCCATTAATGTAGGATAATTAAGTAAATATTTCTCTAGTTTTTAGAAATAATTCATTTAGAATGTCATAAATAAAATTATTTCATATTCTTAACTTAATTATTCTCAGTCAAGTAAAATCCATCATCACTTGTGTAAAATCTTTCAAATAATAATACCTCTAATTATGAAGGAGTAGTAGTATTTTTTAGTACTATATACATTTTTATTTAATACTTTTTCCTATCTTATGAATGGATTATCCTCATAATGTCTTCTTTATGGATAAATAATTTGAGGTACAGAAAAACTTACAAATGTATACAAATAGTGGTTGGCTAAACCAGCATTTAGACTCAGATATTTAATGCTGATTTATTTTTCTATCTGAAGTACTTTATATATAGGAATAAAAATATTATATTTATATTTTAATGTTTCTTACTTCAGTCATTTTCAATATGATAAAGGTTCACCTATCTTGATTTATGAACTCTTATTTTTGTAATACCAGGACTTGCCCTAGTATATTTGCACTAAGATAACACCCCCAGCCATTTAAAAAATTATTCTGAGACCTTATCTCCCTAAGCCACTGATCGGCCCAGCCTGGGGTTGAACTTTCCATCCTCTGGATTCAGCTTCTCAAAAGCAATATAAATACAGAGCACAATGCACTCTGAATAACTGTTAAATTGGCAAATAATTTCAACACATTTTAGATAGTACTGAATTATTTAAAATTTATTTCAATATATATGCAGAAATAAACTTGATTTCAATTTTTAGGTCAACATTTCTCAATTTTACCATTCTATTTTTTATTTATTATAGCTAACCAGCATTGTATTTTTCTATCTGAGTATTAAACTAATATTCATTTTGTAAGTATTATAAATAGAGGTTTCCTGAAAGAAAATGGAAATTCCTATATATAAACACTTAAATATCATTTTAGGTATTTTTATATGTCTTTCTGACAGTTTGCTCTGAGATACAGAATATATTTTCTTGCATTAGTATTGAATTTTACAAAAAAATTGAGTCAATTTTATCTCTGTATTAGAATATTTTTCACCTGTTTGATTCTACATCTATTTTTAGAACATGAGAAGCTAAATAAATATTGTTCAATGAATTTATTTTTAGTAACTTCATATATGCCTTGTTCTAAAGATTTTTTTTTTTTTTTTTTTTTTTTTTTGAGACAGGGTTTCACTTTGTGGTTCAGGCTGGCCCTGAGCTCAGCCTCCAACTCACATCACAGCAATCCTCCTGCCTCTGCCTCCCGAGTGCTGGGATTACAGGTGTGAGCCACCACACCCGGCTCTGTGGTATGTGGTACTGGTTGCTGCTGGGCGTGATTCTCCATACTCAGTATTGTTATGTGGTAACCGGGGATCGAACCCGGGCCCTTGCGCTTGTAAGACAGGCACTAGAACCACTGAGCTATATCCCCGGCCCCTAAAGATATTCTTTACTCTTTATTTAAATTCCTCTTTCTCCCTTTAACCTTACTATCTTTACTCTTTTACCCTTTCATTAGCATTTCACTGAGTTAATCACTTGCTCTACAAATAAGCTCATTGTTATACTTAGGTGCTTCATTTCTTATCAAATGTATAAGATTAATTTACTATGTCAAGAGATAAGAAAAAATTCATAGTCTATTATCTTTTGTACATTTGATCCTCATTTTCATTTCGTATTCCTTCCTACTAAGACTATCTGTTCTCATGTATTGAATCTATATCATTTTGTTAGAATATATTCTTTATAAAATGTTCAACATTTTACATGTGTAAATATTCTTTATATTCCATGATATTTATCTTAATTATGTTTGCTCATTTCCACTATGTTAAAGGTCCACCTATCTTGCTTTAAGTACTCTTGTTTTTATTTTTTCAGGAATGAAATTGAACCCAGTGTTTAAATATGTCATCCCCTGCATATTTTTCTTATTTTGAGACAGAATCTTGCTAAGCCACTAAATGCCCCTAGTTAAGATTAAACTTTCTTTCTTCTTGGCTGGCTTCCCAGCAGCACTAGGACTGCAATTGAGCATCACTATGTCCAGCTGATGTTTACACATCACAACTATTATTTATTGTGGTCCAATTTACTCCGTGGTGTCTTTTAACTTCTTTCTTCCTTCCCGATGTAATCAATCTATCATCTCCAAAAACAATGAGGTGTTTATTAGTTATTCTTACATATACAGTATATTTAGCACTATAACATAATTGAGTGACTCTTTTGTAGATTTCCTCTCAATATTTTGAAGTATCCTTTCAATTTATATCTGATAAAGTATCCTTTGAAGGACTAGGGGAATTCAATGATATAATTTGATAAGACTTGCTATTTTTAAAAATTCCATTATTCAGATAAACTTCACCCACTGAATCAATGGTTCTTTTATGAAATGGAGAACAAAGTTTGATATGTAGCTCAGTATGAAAGTATACAAAATTTCACCTTCTGGCACCAGAAAAATGGAAGAAAAGAGAGCATGGAGGTGAGGTTCAAAACAGCTTGAAATGATTATTATTGATTAAAAGTACTTGTAAACACATTATTTTTGTATTTTGTATTAAATTATTTTTTTAAAGAATGAACAAATTAATGAAAGTAACAAAGGAAAGATGGAAAGAAAGAAAATGAGAGAAGAGAGGAAAGCTGGATATATGTACTTCTAAAACAGGAAATAAAAAAGTAAAACTATGAATAAATCATTAGAAAAATGAGTCATACCTCCAAAAGTTTATTTTGATTTTCTAAGGCTTTCCAGTGATGGTTACATGTACCTGAAAACTAAACTCTACTTTCTACAAGCACCTGGACTTTCTTTTCTCTGTTTGAAAGTTGAGAAATGTTATGTACTGAAGGAAAGATACTTTAAAATTCAAGATACACATTGTTGCAGAAATTTTCTCTAATTAGTGTTAAAATCACATTTAAAAATAGTGAATTGTTATAGTTTGATTTCTTACACACTATATTAACTATTGCACAAAAATAGGTTTCTTTGGCACTGCCACCAACAACAATAAAAACATAAATTGGCTAAGAATAAAATGTTACCTAGGCTTGAGAGTTCAGGTGTTAGTAACTTAATGTGGGAACAAATTTCAAACTTTGTTTTGCTGCCACTTCAAAATATTTATTTCTACCATATCTGTGGTAGCTATTCTGAAATGGCTCCTGTGATTCATTCCCTAACAGGTTCACAGGCAAAAGCCTACTGATAATCCACCAGCAGATCCCTTTCCCACAGGGCTTATCTTTAATACCCTTCTATCAACAGATGATACCAAAGTGGAAAAACATGTTTGAGCCAAACAATACTGTTCACTTAGGTGGGGGAGGAGATGTTATGCACAAGACCAAACTAGAAGAGGAAGGTAACATAACCCTAACTTTGTTCACTTGCTTGCTAGAAAAGCCATTCGATAATCCAAATATAAAATTTAAAAAAAATTTGTTCATAAGCAAATACAATGACAGTTGTTTCTATCACTTTCTAAGCTAGTCTCCTTTTATAGAATAAGGAAAGTAAATTGCTTCAACACATGTGTGAATGACAATAAGCTAGTATCTATATTGGTTATTAAAATAAAGTAAACTAATGGTATTTGTAGGAAATGAAGAAGCAAGACCACAATATTAAATGTTCTCTGAAAACAGAAGTTCTGACTTCTAACAAAGCTACAGTCAAGACTAAGACTACTGGAATGCATTAAAGTGTCCATTGTAACTGAACCATTATAATCTGTTCTTTCCAGAGAATCTATGTTCAAATGCTATATTTTTACTTTTGCATTAATTCAAGTTGCTAAATTCTTATACATGAAAGTGTTATTAAAATACATGAGTTGGCTTAATTGTATGTTCTCTTTGTATTGAATTTGGAAAATATTTCTTTTCTTCTGCTACCAGGATACAAACAGTAGGAGAAACATGAGATGATTTCAATAAATGTTGAGTAAGTAGTTCAAGTAGATAAATCACATAAGAAAGACCAGAAATGATCTGTAAGTGATAAATTATGAGGCCCTCTAATTGAGACAATTTCTTATATTCCAAAGGGAAAATCTAGATTTTAGAGTTACTTCCCTTTTGCTGACCCAATAATAAAAGAGTTTTTAAAAAATAAGTACATTGGGACAAAATCTATGAAATAAATGATTCTTTGCACACATTTAGACTAGCTTCTTGAACAGGATCATACATGACCATCAGAAGAATACATATTTGTGCCAAAGATTTAGCTCAGTGGTTCTGGCACCTGCATAGCAAGTGCAAGGTCCTGAGTTCAAACCTCAGTAACCACATACAAACACATACCACAATGCTAGGCATATGGCTCACACCTGTAAGTATAACACTAGACAACAGATGCCACAATGTTAGGCATGGTGACTCACACCTGTAATCCTATAATTCATTGAGCTCAATGGTTCCAGCATCTGTCTTGCAAGTGCAAGGGCCCAGGTTCGATCCCTGGTAACCACATAGCAATACTGGGCATGGAGACTCACCCCAGCAGCAATCAGTGGTGGCTCACACCTGTAATCCCAGCACTCGGGAGGCAGATGCAGAAGGACTGCTGTGATGTGAGTTTGAGGTTGAGCTCAGGGCCAGCCTGAACTACAAAAGTGAGAGCCTGTCTCAAAAAAAAATTAAAAAAATAAAAAATAAAGTAAAATAAAGAGCATCAAGTTATAATCTGTTCAGCCAATAACATCTATTTGTAACCAGCTCTAAATACTTAACTTTCTATCTTTCTTTCTTACAAAATTACTTTTTCCAACCTATCCTAATATTATCCTAACTTATTGGCCAGTAAATGGAGATAAGAGGAAAAAATTGCAGAGAGTTAAGATCAAAGAGCTATGAAATGACAGAAGTAGAATCTGATTTGGAAATTTTTATAATTCTATGAATGATTTTAAATTGCTAACTAGAGAGATCATGGAAATGAAGAATAACATTCTTCTTAAGTGAAAAAAATTCCACAAGTGGAAAGAAACAGACCCAGAGTGCTACCAAATCTGTTTACATTTGGTTACAGAGGCAGTAGATCAATAAGTCAATGATTTTTCCCATAACACACAGAAACTCATTCATTTATTTACTCATCTCCATTACAGCCAATGTTACAACAACAAATGTAAAAAACCAGAAAACATAACGAAACTGGAAAATAATATACTAAGTGAACTAAAGAGGCAGACAGTGAAAGGTATCTCATGTTTTCAATTTTAATTGGAATCTAAAAATTGAATTTAGAACAGAAGAGAGTAGAACGGTGCACCACAGACTGCTGGAGGGGAAGAAATGAGAATTCCATGGTTCCAGTATACATAATCTCGGTTAACTAAGAAAGATGGACTTTTGGTCTTTGACATCCATTGAACGTTGATGTAGTGAGGGGAGTAATAATATATTATGTATTTAAAATTGTTCAAAGAATAATTTCTGACACTACAAGTAATGATAATTATTTCAGGTAATAGATATATTCATTAGCTTGATTTAATTATGCTACAATTTATTCAAAAATCATCACAATATTTTGTATTTCTAACAATACACAAATCATAATTTGTCATTTTGTAATTGAAAACATAGAAAGGAAAACAAAAATTTCTCAGATAACTTTTGAGATCTTTATGTTTTCCTAATTGTGTGGTGCTTTGGAAGAACTCCTAGTCATGCACATATCAGGCAAGCTCTCTATACCTGGACTACACTCCTTAGATCAAAAATACAGAAAGTATCACATGAAGATTATAGCTTGAGAGTATACCTAAACCAGTTAAAAATGCGGACTATGAGGGAAAACTATAAAATTGATAGTTACTGATTCATTCTCTTTGAAAAGTGTATTTTTATTCTCCTTGAGCCTGAATTTCTTTTATAAAAAGATGAATATAGTAACAAATTATTCATTAATTTATATTGAAAATCAAATGAAGTGTTTGTAAGTAACACTCTTAAACTTTGTCTGATCCAGATGTGTTCAATGAATGTTTATTATTATTATAATTTAAAGATGTGCTAGATTGTGAGGCTTATGAGAGGAATTTCATAATTTTAAAAATATTAATTAAAAGTGAGCAAGTTCCAGTGAGAAATTAATTTGCTTAATTAACCCGCTTACTTTCATGGCACCTTTTTAATTGTTTGTTGATTCTTTAATTGCATCCATGTTATTCTACCTCATAAAAAATCTTTTGTTTATTTAATAATAATAAATTATATTACAAATAGTAGATATTCTCTTAAAAGTTTTAAACTTAAATTTTAAAAAATATTTCAATCAGAAGTGTGGACAAGTTGAAAATTTAAAAGATTTATAATATATTCTAAGGCAAAATTATCCATAAATGCTGTGATAAGATAATTTAATAGCTGTTAATCTAAATAAATATGCTTTTAATCATCAAGTGGCATTTAATTAACCTGCAATAACTGGCTTATTAAAATTAAATTAAATCATTATATGAGACTTCATTTAAATTGTACAATGAATGTTATATTATCCCTCTACTTTTCAGTTAAGTTAGTATTTCAGATTTATTGAAATGAAAGTTGAAACAATTTTTAAAGGTAAACTCATCTTAAAATCTGCAAACTCTTTATTTCACCTCAGTGTATTAAAATATTCTATTAATCACAGAGCAAACATATAAAAGTTTCAAACAATAAATACCAAAAAGAAAATAATATATAAGAAGACCAGTCTAGAAATTATGTAGATAATAGATCAGTTTTACTGTTCTGAAACAAGCATGTGCACACACACGTACACACACACACATCATATATTATGAAATGTTATTTATATGTACAAACATTGCTTCAGTCATCTATAATTTTTCAATTTTTGTTGTTCAAATTTTTATAATGCTGTTTCATTTCCAATATAATTTGTAAACTTTATTTTGAAATATTCTTCTGCACATGATTTCCTGATCTAACTTCAAAGAATTTATGATTTTTAAAATAACTTTAACATTACACATTAAAATTCTAAATTCATGTATGTGTAAGTACTTCTTTCATAAGTAGTATAAAAAGTATTCATAAGTAGTATTAGAGTCTTTTAGAGTCAATTTCTTTCAAATGCCATTTTTTTTTCAGTTTCGTTTCCAGAAATAACCAAGTTTGTCTTGTGTTAAGCATTAACGAGAGGATATTACAATCCTACTTTCCTGATAGGTGTCATTTCTTCAACTGGTCTTAACTAATACCAAAAAGAAGTAAACATTTTTTAACATACCGAAGGTAAAGATATTCATAGTGCTATGTTACATTAAGAGTTAGGCTACTATATCTGAAAAGAAGTAATTCAGGAGCACTGTCTTTCCTTTGAACTTTCTAATCTAGTAGGTTCAGTAAGTTGGATCACCGTGCTTTTTTATTAGTTCGTATAGCTAGAAACTGTAATGAATGGATTCAGCTTTGCCTGTCTTCTTTTTGTTTGACTACGTTGCATGTATGTTTTGTTGAAGAATACATAAAGTAAGCCAGTTTTCAAAATTAAAGTTTAATCTGAATTTTCCTGCAAGCATCTGTTACACAATATCAGGCACTGGTTTGAACTTCTCTGCCCACACTGAGTGCTGCTGCTACTTCGGCAGGTCTCAGTCCACCTTCCCCACAGTGATTCAGCCCCGAGCTCTCCCATGACCAATACAGAAAGAGAACCCCCCAGAGACTCCACCTACTTCCCTACACACACTAAGTAGGAGCTGCTCTTACAGGGCAGGTCTCTGGCTCACCTTCTGCAGAGCCTTCCGCCCTGAGCTCCTCCACAAGCAGTGTGAGAGGAGGAGCCAGCAGACTCCATTTGCTTGCCTGTGTCACTGAATAAGTAAGGCAGCAGTGCTGGAACTTACACAGGGGCCCTCAGTATGTGACTATCTGTTGGGCACAATGAAACTCTACTGGAGGAATGAAGAAATTCTATTGACTACAGCCATTGGTGAGTTTGTAAATTCAGCAGAACTCTGGATTCTGGCAGAATTAAAGTCTTCAAGAGTTCATTGAGCTCAGTTTAAGCATTATAGCCAAAACCAAGACAGGAGACAATGGCTGTCTCCCTGTAGTCAGTTTTGATCTGCGTGTTTCTGCCCATATTATTTACAAGAGGCAGCAGAACCATGCTGAGAAGGGCCATTTTGTTAGTGCTTTTTGCTTTGGGTTTTGGTGGTGTTGTTGCTGCTGTTTTTGTTCTTTCTCTTTCTTTTTTCTGACCTCTCTTTCAGTCCTCATTTCTTTACTGTCTTATTGCTATGTCTGTCCAATTTCTAGTTTTTTCTTCTCTCAACTGCTATTATTTTTACAAGAGAGATAAAATAGATTCCTGTTAGTCTGTTGCTGCTGACTGTCCCTATTCTTCTGTTTTTCATCCAACCTCTCGTCATCTGATCAGTATCAGTTTCCAGAAATTAATGCATTTCAGTCTTCCTTAATCTCTCTCTTTCAATTTTACTATTTTAATAGCAAGCCTGTTATTGTTGTATATTCTATTTTTTATGTATCCCTTTTTTCTCTTTTTTCTTCTAGCCTCTATCAGATTCTCAATGTCTGTGTGATCTTTGTGTAACCTCTAACCCTGTTTGCAATCTCTCCCTCCTTCTTTTCTCTTTCCCCCAAATCCCTGATGACCCTTTATTCCCAAAAAGTGATTCTGCTATATTGCAAGACCTGTATGTTTTGAACATACTTCTAGTTAGTTCTAAATTTTAGCATATGGTAAAAGAGCTAATTCATGAAGTTAAGGATATAAGAACAATAATTGCCAAATTAGTCATTTCTAGTGCTGTATTTTATACTATTGATGATACTGATTGCATTGTCAACCAAGATGATGTGATTGTTCTATTTAAGTA
>PVIR01031534.1:15000-19368 GCA_004026965.1 Petromus typicus
TTCAAATTAGAGATCAATAGCAACAACAACAACAAAAACCCTCCAAAATCCTCAGAAACACATGGAAAATGAACAACACTCTCTTGAGCAACCAAGAAATGTTGGTTTTTTGAAAAAATAAAATTGAAAAACCCTAAGCTAATCTTATCTAAAGAAGGGAAGAAAAAGTCTCAAATACATGCAATCAGAAATGAAAGGGGGGAAATCACCACAGATCTAGCAGAAATCTAGAAGATAATAAATACCTAACTTGAGAACTTGTACTCCAATAGATGGAAAATACAGAAGAAATGGAGAGATTCCTACACACATATGAATTTCCAAAGATGAACAAGAATATATAAAAATACTAAACTCCCCAATATCAAATATGCAATTGAAAGTGTAATGTAAAAGATAAGTCCAGACAAAGGTAAGTCTAGGTCTTGGTGGCTTTACTGCTGAGTCCCATAAGAGTTTGAGGGAAGATTACTGCCACTACTTCTCAACTCTTCAATGAAATTAAAAGGGAAGCAATACTCCCAAATTAATTCCTGGAAGCAATTATTATACTGATTCCAAAAGAAAGGAAAGATCCAACTCCAAAGGGAGCACTAAAGGCCAATCTCCCAAGTGAATATCAATGCAAAAATATTCAGTTAGATACTGGCAAACCAAATGCAGAGCATCATCAAGAAGATCATACACCTTAATCAAGTTGGATTTATCCCAGGAATGCAAGAATGCTTGAACATATGTAAATCAATAAACATGAAACACTATATGAATAGATTCAAGGACAAAAAACAAAAACAAAAACACGTGATCATCTCAACAGATGCAGGAAAAAATATATGACAAAATTCAATACTCATTTATGATCAAATCTACTGGAAAACAGGTTATGCAGAATGCTTAAAGACATTGGTAGGGGGAAAGACTTTATGAAGAAAACATCTGCAGTATAGGAACTAACAAAAGGAATCAACAACTGGGACCTCATTTTACTGAAAAGTTTTTGCATAGCAAGAGAAACTACCAAAACAGTGAAAAGAAAACCTACAATATGGGAAATAATTTTCGCCAGCTGTTTTTTTAGACAGAGGATCATTCTGTAGAATATATAAAAACATTTAAAAATCACCTTTTCAATTCAAAGACTCAATTCAAAAATGGGTATCTGAAATGAACAAACATTTCAGATGAACAAGTAAAGACAGCTAAGAAATATATGAAAAAAATGTTTAACATTGCTGGCCATTTGAGAGATGCAGAAGAAAATAACACTCAGTGGTCAGGGATTTAGGTCAATGGATCCTGTATTTGCCCAGCAAGCACAAGGTCCAAAGATTCATTTCAGGTACCACATAACACAAGGCTAGATGTTGTGTCTCGTGCTTGTAATTCTATCACTTGGGGAGCAGATGCAGAAGGATTGCTGTGAAATTGAAGCCAGCCTGGGCTACATAATGAGTTCAAGATCAGCCTGAACTACAAAGAAAAACCCTATCTCAAAGAAAGAAAGAAAGAAAGAAAGAAAGAAAGAAAGAAAGAAAGAAAGAAGGAAAGAAAGAAAGAAAGAAAAATGAAAGAAAGCAGCATTGAGATTTCATTTTGTTCCACAAAGAATTGTGGCTATCACAGAAATCAACCAATAACCAATGGTAATGGGGCTGTAGAGAGAAAGAACCCTCCTCCACTGTTGGTTAGAATGTAGACTAGTTCAAACACTGTTTTGATTCATCAAAACACTGGGACTAGAGGCCTCAATTGACTGTAATATTTCTCTACTAGGTATTTACACAAAAGAATTAAGAGAACCATACCACAGTGACAGATGCACACTCATGTTTATAGAAGCTCAGTTTGTGATAGCTAAATCTTGGAAATTTCCCAAATACTCATCAACAGGAGACGGGATAAAGAAGATGTGATATTTTTTCTAAAATGTAGTTTTACTCAGCCTTAGAGAATGATAAACTTGAATCATTTATACTCAAATGAACATATATTGAGGAAACACTCATAACTGAATTAAATAGAACACAGATGTGTACATACTGTATGTTTTTGGTAGTATAAAAACTAAAGGTGCAAATGAATACCAAAAAATGTGTTTTAAGTAATGTGAAGCAGGAATATGTGCAAAAGGAAAAAGAAAAGGGGAGAGATGACAGAAAGCATAGAAAAGAAAGAAAAAAATTGATATAAAAATATCACATCTTTTCTCTGGTATGAGAAAATAAAGATGCAAATGAATTCTAGAATTGTATGTTATATATTGTGAAATAGAAAGTACTCAAAGTGAAATAGGCTGAAGGGGGAAAAATAATGAGATTATAACAAAAAAGAAAGGAAAAGTTTATGTATATAGGGGTTGGGTGGTGGTAGAGTCGGTAGGGCTATGGGAAAAAAATGAGAATTAAATTGTGTCATGTTCTGGCACAAATTCTCATTGTGGAGTGCAATCATGATGTGTATATGTAACGTACAATAAATATTTCAATTAAAACATGGAAACAAGGCTTACATGTATAGGAGGTGGGTGGATGTATGGAAGACAAGGGAATGGGAAAATACAAGATAATAATGTATCATGTACAGGTACAAGTTCTCATTGCTCAATGTAAGCATAATATATGCATAAAATATACCAATAACATCACTGAAAAGAAATATGATTTAAGAATCTAAGAAGTGAGGGGGAAAAAAAGAACATCCAGCATTAATGGAACTCAAGGTAATGTCAACTTTTGCCCTTTAATGGAAATAGTCCTTAAAATCACTTCGGAGATGAGTATGTGATTTTTCACAAAGAATTATCCATCCTAAAATTCCCAAACCCCCACCCCAAATTAAACAGTACTTTCAATATTTACTTCTACTTCAGAAGGAAAGAACATTTTTCTTACCATATACCAACTATATTTCCTATACTTAAAGAATCTAGTTGTATTACTATGAATCAAATTTCATAATAATTTCCCAAGTAATTTCAACACTCCTCACTCATAATTTTTGGGAACTTGTCTGGCTGACATAATATATTTGACTGGAAAAATAATCTTATGAAATTAGTACAATGGTCTGATTTCTGGGGTTGTATATTACCATTACTTAATCTGGAAAAGTTAACTAGGAAGCATGAACTTTTCCATTAATATTAAGAGTAATTTCCTGTTAATAAGCTTTGAGGAAGAATGTATATCATTTGAATTTAAAATGGTCAAAGAGGAAGAAATTTTAATTTATCAAAGTTATATATCATCACCATATCACTAAACAGTTCTAATAATTTTTTAAATTTATCATTTGTTTTAACTTTGAGAGCCTTCCTGGTTTACTCTCAAGATGTGGTAATAATAAAATAAAATCCTAGAAAAATTACCACTACATATGTTCTTTAAGATTTTTTAATTTTGGCCAATTAAAATGATTGTTGTTTGGCAGAGTTTTAATAATCCCTAAAATTAATGCTCCCTAAAATTAAAAATGAAGTGTTTTGTAATTGTATAGAAAATTATTTTAATGAATTTTTGTTAATTAGTGATACCAGATGCTTTTGAATATAAGAAATATTTATCGCCAGTGCTTTATGGCAAGAAAATTGTTTTCAGCTAATAAAGTGCAATAGAATATTTAAAGTGTTGTTTATTTGGCTTTCAGATTTCTTTCTCTTTCCTTCCCTTTCTCTTGAAAGGAAAGTCAATATGTACTGTGTAACATAGAGAATCAATAGTCATTTTATGCCTAGGGGTGAATATGTTTTATTGTCTGTAGAATATAGTTTAAATATTTCTAAAGTGCTACTTCCTATATGGTCAATGGACATATCACGTTAAAATTAAATTAAAGATGAGCACACGACCACCTTATAGCAATCTTTATATATCATATTGTTTAATTGATGGGATTTCCAGAATAAATTTTTCTATAGAATCTGAATTTCTATTAGCGTACTTCAAATAGCAAGTCAACAATAGCCGATGCTAACCTTTTGAAAGGCCAGTCAATGCCGGCATGAATTGCAATACACACTACTTTGTACTTCAAGATGGTGTTGAGGACCGAACACCTCCATAAGAACAAAGTGTCCCGAGAGCAATTACTGACTTAAATCCAGATCCTCCTAAGGCCAATTATTATTTTTGCTGGATAATAGTTTGATTTGTGTTCAAAAATCTAGTTTCAGGGCCGGGGATTTAGCTCAATGGTTCCAGCGCCTGTCTTGCAAGCGCAAGGGCCCGGGTTCGATCCCTGGTAACCACATACCTATACTGGGTGTGGAGACTCACGCCCAGCAGCAACCAGTACCACATCCCACAGTGCCGGGCGTGGTGGCTCACGCCTGTAATCCCAGCACTCGGGAGGCAGAGGCAGGAGGATTGC
>PVIR01031535.1:0-19379 GCA_004026965.1 Petromus typicus
TCTCTGGGCAAATGTAATAACTGTACACATCTTCCTAATATGTCAGAAATGCAGATATAATGTTAGAAACAAGGTTAAATAGATCAATTCTTACTTCTAAATATCTGTAATGAATCCATAAACAGTGATCTTCCCAAGGGTCAGTGGTAATGCTGGGGTAGAATGACAATCTAAAATTCATTTGGTATTTAGATGAGGGCAGATATGAGTTCTCCCTACAGACACTCACCCCCTGGCAGGCATTTTGAATTTAGACTCATTCAAGAGGTGATATTTTCGATGTAATGTTTTACAAACTGACACCAACAGTAGATAACTAATAGGTGAAAACACACATTGATATTAAAATGCTACAGGAGGTCTGGTTCTCCAGGCTTTGCTTTTAGACAGTAGTACATGCCAGATGTTTCAGAGAAAAGCATAAAATCCACATTACGTGCCTAATTGCACAGTATTATAACTCAGGGGTGGGGATTGTTTTCTTCCCCTGACCTCAGCTGGTGATAACAATGTGCCCTGGAGCACAAAAGAAATAGGTGCCCTGAATCCCGGATACCTCTTCGGTCTGTTTGTTCTGGAAAGGAAGGGAAGCATGATAGCTTCAAAATCTCCACCTACGTGGCTGATAACCAACACTGTCAATATCAGTGTCTATCTGTGCATGTTTACCAATATTCTCAACAAACTACTCTAATCACTACTGTGGGAAATTAATTAGAGGAGGAAGAACCTGTACTCTAGCAGGTCTAGGTGTTGGTATTTATGAGGCTGTGGCTCCAAAGAGACCCCAGTGTTAATGAAGATCTTGTCTTATTAAAATATATCACAGAATTGAGCCGGTTCCAATAAGCAACTTTTCTTTCACTATGTCAAAAGGTGATCATGTAAAGGAAGGCACGGAGGAGTGAAAAGTGCTAAAAGACTCATGTTACATATTAAACAATATGTAATATGTTATATATTAACAATATATAAAGCTTATATCCATCTTTGCTCAGTTAAAAGATAAAAGTACTCTTGATGTCTTGTACATTTCTCCCTAGACAAATAGTATTTCTACATCAATGTAGAATACTAGTTAGGCATGAGGTCTATGTACATTGTGCAGACAGTTATCCAATGTAAACAGTTTGGAGATATTTGCAATTGGTTTTTCTGGTTGACATCTTTCACACAGGAAGTCAACCAAGCAAGTCAGATCTTTAGAGAAAGTTATACGGCCAATGTGCTGTATTTGGACTTTGTGTAGAATAACATCTGTCTGTAGAAAGAAACTAAGTTAATATAAAAACAAGTTTATTAAATATAAATCTTTTCCTTAAAGAGGTAGTTTTTACATGCTAAACTAATTGGCACACAAAAATCATGCTCGGGTAAAATATACAATTCTTAGAAACTCAAAAATTACCAATCCCCATTCATTTAATGATAGCTGGAATACATATGGCTCGTTTATGTTTTACTTTAGAGAAAATATTGTAGAATGACTAATGACTTTGTTTTTAGTTTTTAACACAGTAATTTTGATTCAAAAGATTATTTAACTTTGCAACATTATTTATGCCATAATATAACAATTGATCCTGTCTGGGAAACCTAAGTTCTGTCTGTTTCCTGAGTCTTGTCTTTACCTGCTATTAGCTTCCACATTGCTACCACTCCTTCTCTTCCTTTGATTTATTTTTCTCTGTTGTATCAGAATCTCCAGTTTGTATTTTATTTTTTAATCTAAAAATGTACTATGCAGTCTTAATTACATATGACTACCTCCTATGTTGCAAACTAACTTTTTTAGCAATATAAACAATCTTTGTGAAAATAGAAACAATAGTTTTGTGTAATGCTGCCATCTATTGGTGTCCAGGATGCTTAAATTATAGACCTCTTTGGTACTTAATTAAATAATTCTATTTAACGGAAAAATAAGACACTAAAACATTATCAGAGTTTAGAGCTTAAAAATCTGTTTACATAGCACAAAATAATAAGCACATTTGGAAGGAGTCAGTGATTTAAGTTGTTTGCATGTTTAAGTAGGGAATTCAGTATTATACATTTTGTATCAAATCTAGGGCTTTTGCTTTTGTGGCTTGTTCTCTATGAATATATCTCTAAGCTAAAGAGTTTCAGTAGTTGTAACTCACCTATTGCTTTTATAATTCATAAGTAGGAAATGAGTTAATTTTTATTTGTACATTTTCTGAGGTCTACTTTGGGTTGGCCATGATGTGTAGTTATTTTCTCTTACCAGACGAAGTTTTATTTTCTTCAGAGCTTGGATCATACTTTATACTTGCTATAAAGCAATAGTTTTATCAAAGGAGATAGAAGGATACTCTCACTAGCTTTAGTTCTATGCCTTTAGCTGCTATTATCTCTGTGTTCGATACCTGAGATATTTAATTCTCTGAAGTTCATTTGTTTTATTCTTTTCCTTTTATTTATTTATTTATTTATTTATTTATTTTTTTTAGGATTTTTTGAGACAGGGTCTCACTTTGTAGTTCAGACTGGCCCTGAGCTCAGCCTCGAACTCACATCACAGCAATCCTCCTGCCTCTGCCTCCCAAATGCTGGGATTACAGGCATGAGCCACCACGCCCGGTACTGTGGTATGTGGTATTGGTTGCTGCTGGGCATGAGTCTCCATGCCCAGTATTGTATGTGGTTGCTGGGGAATTGAACCCGGGCCCTTGAGCTTGCAAGACAGGCGCTGGAACCGCTGAGCTAACTCCCCAGCCCTATTCTTTTTTTTTTTGAGACAGGGTCTTGCTTTTGTGGTTCAGGCTGGCCCTGAGCTCAGCCTCAAACTCACATCACAGCAATCCTCCTGCCTTTGCCTCCCGAGTGCTAGGATTACAGGCATGAGCCACCATGTCCAGCACTGTGGTATGTGGTACTGATTGCTGCTGGGCGTGAGTCTCCACACCCAGTATTGTATGTGGCTAACCAGGAATCAAACCCTGGTTCTTGCACTTGCAAGACAGGTACTGGAACCACTGAGCTAAATCCCCAGCCCCTCATTTGTTTTATTCTTTACTGAAGGAGTAAAATAGTTAATTTCTCATATGTTTTATAATTTCAGAGTATGCTATTTTAATGGCATATCCAGCTAAGGTGCATATAGGGTCACAGTTTTTTGTGATGTCACAGCTAAAAATGTTTACAGTTTTAGCTGTTTCCAAAATCTTTTGACACAGCTAGAGATGGAAAATTATGATGACTTATTAGGTAAGTCAATTACACAAAGCTACTAAGAATTCTCATATCTGATTAATGCTAGTCTAGTCTTTGTTAGTATTTGAGAAAAAAGTAATTATAAAATTTTTTAAACAATATGTAAAAGAATATACACATAATAAAATAAGTTTAATATAACCCAAATATCTAAGATTGTATATTTCATATATTTATAGCTATGTTTATGCAATAAAAAAAAATCCTATTTATGCTTACATGCTTTATTTCAGGTCAGTGGAGCTTTATTCTAAGTCTCTACTACTTTAAGAGAGAGAGAAGAAAAAATAATGTAAACTCACAGACAAAATACAATAAGAAGTCAAGCCATAATGATAAAAGTTCACTAAATTTCATGGAGACTATGGTTACCTAATTCACAACAATAAGAACAACATGAAAAAAATACTGACAAAATTATCTTTCTTTTTCCAAGAATGCCTAATTAAAAGACTTCTCCTTAAAAGGTAACCTGATATTTCTGGGTCCACTTTAAAAGTCATGATTTCTATAGTCTTGTACATGTTAAATAGTCTCTTAAAACAATTTTCATCTCTTCCATTAAACCCTAAAATGAAGAAAATGTGACCATCTTGCCTTAAATATTCTCACCCTGAGGAATCTAAGAGATTCTTAAAAATATAGTAGCTGGCAAGACATGAGTTGAAGGTTAGAAATAGGCCCAAATGCTCTCACACCTTGGCTGTGTTTCTCTTTTATTCACTTCTGTCATTTCCTTTTTCTTTACTTATTTTCCTTTTTTTGTTTAATTTTCATTTATTTTAGGCAAAAGATAACACAGAAAAGTTTGAAGCAAAATATAAAATAAGAAAAGCCTGTGTGTTTAGTCTTCTCTGCCAGGAGTTAGTTAAGGATGAGCTGGGAAGAAACAATCAGTCATTCTATGGTCCTGTGTACATCATAAACTCATGTATATTTATAGTGAAATAAAAATGTTTACTGCCTGTCTGGATGCATTTCCCAGAAACAGAGAGGACAGCCTTTAACACAAAATGCTAGGAATGTTATCTGATGCTGCAGAGAAAAGAGCAATATCTTTTGCAAACCTGTAAGTCATAAAATAGTTGAGTACTTTCTGAAGGGAGAAAACGGTGCTGGAAGGAAGAAGCAGAGGTTACAGTCATTAAGATGATTCAGGTGAGAAACCAATGCCCAATCTGCATGCCAAAGAAAAAGTCCCAGAACAGAAAGATTAAAGTATCAGAGTATCTGGCAGTCATTAAAAGGACAATTTTGCCTTCTTTGGATGTTTGTATGTCCTATTGTGCTTTTCTGACCTAGATTAGTCCAGTTGCTCAGAACACAGCAGTGTAGCTTAGCAGTAACGTTGCCCCATGGCTTAATTTTCCAATTAAACTTAAACAAATTTCTCAAATGCTCATAAAACCCTTGGTGGCAAGATCAGTGCACCTGAATATTTAATTATTTGAATGTCAGTCTGAGAGATAGGTAATTGGCAGCTAATAGAAAATGCATAGGACCTGAAAACAAAAGATTCTTCTATGACTAATCAGGGAA
Source organism: Petromus typicus (assembly GCA_004026965.1). Taxonomy (NCBI): domain Eukaryota; kingdom Metazoa; phylum Chordata; class Mammalia; order Rodentia; family Petromuridae; genus Petromus; species Petromus typicus. The sequence continues at coordinate 4,777 of PVIR01031535.1, forward strand.
TAGGTGAATAAATTTACTAAAATAGAGATAATTGTTTGTTTTATCTTGATCAAGTACAAAGATGCTAAAAAGATTTTTAAAATAAGAAAGAATGGGGAAAATTCATGAATTGTAATTATATTCTAGGTGCTGTGCTTTGACTGCCATTAAATGATAGAATTAATATTAGGAGTCTGTCTGTGTCTGACTCCAGATAGTGTTTGTACAACAGAAATTGCTAGGGTAAGTCTGACTGAAAGTGTTCTCTTCTTCTTTGGCTATAAAGTTTCACCATATATAAGTACAAAGCTAAGTCAAATAAATAAATATTGAAGACAACATTTTACAAGATGGAAATTAATCTAGAAAACCTCATAAATCAACTTAATTACACACCTAGTGAAATAGCATGAGATTTGGCTGAAGATGATAAACCAAAGGTAGTGATGAAAGAGCTGTAGAGCTCAGAAGAGGTCCCAGTGGGAAGCCCAGGGAATTAGTCCTGGGCTCAGTCTTACTTTACATCTTAATTATGGATTTCAAAGAAAGGCTAAACTGCACATTAACTCATTTGCAGATGGTCCTAAATTGGCAAACACTGGGAATTGCAGATTAAAACTCCAAAGGGATTTTCAGAGGTTAGAAACCCGGATCAGTGAAATTCAATACTTCAGTAACTTTAACAAGGATGATGATGGTTATAAAGCAAAAATCTATTTACATTTTTTGGTGGAGGCATCCTCAAGAAAGATGTTAAAGAAAATGTTCTTCAGAACAACAAGTCAGGAAATTTAATGTGTAGAAGTAAATTCAAAATAGATCAATCACTGACACAGATACAGTTGAAAGAATAGGAATAAAGAATTCTAAAACTAATACAAAGGTATTTCTATGATTTAAAATCAGTTAGGCTTACTTTTCCTAAGGTCAAGAAATATGATCAGTAACCCATTGGTGCTATGAATCAGTCCCTTTGTATCACTCAACTCCTCAAGTAGCAACCTCTGCATCCCACCCTATTAGGACCTAGAGATCCCTTAGTTAGGGATTCTGAGCTACGGTACATCTCTGAGAAATTACTCAGTATGCCTGGCATCTCTGTTTGACCTCCCATCATCCACAAAACACCAGTGGAAATAGGAGTGAGATAGGTTAAGTATAAGGTATAAGAAGAGAAACTCCTAAAGCACTGAAGAAAGCAGTGATGCCTGGGACAGGTTATTATCAATGTTCAAACATTTCAGAGAATTTTCAGAAAGCCAGTGAGAATACAAATGAATCTTTCAATGAAAAAAAAAAACAAAAACAAAAACAAAAAAAAAAACACAAGAGACTTTATGCTGCCTGGAAATGAAAAAGATTTGTCTAGCAGTGTTGTGCTCAGATTTTGAGTCCCCCGATGACCACGAGGGAGCCGAGCCCAATGTAAAGCACACGAAGGTCTTTATTACAAGCTCTAGCAGGGACTCTCAATCGTCACCAATGCAGCGGATCAGAATTGAGAGTCCAGAACTTCCGATCGGCAGGGTTTTTATGAAGGTTACAGCAAAGTTGGGAAAATTGCTATTCTGGCAGTACAAGATTGGTGAACTTTAGGAAAACGTGAGGTATTTAAACCTGATTTTCTGGGCTCTATGGGTCATACTGCAAGCTCGTGGTTCTAGGCTGTCTAAAAGAACATTTGAACCTTTTACTTACTGGTGGGCTGTTGCTAGGGGATACTGTTAAACGTTACCAAGGATGGGTGGTCCAAGCACATCTGGTCTCGTTTCCTGGAATCTAGGTCCCTTGGGTGGTCTTTCCTGTAATTACAGTTTATCTCACTGGTCATTGTGATTTTATCTGTAACTAGGGCCTATGTTGTGGTCACCTTGCCCTAGTGTTCCTGGAACTGGAGTCTTTAACTTTAAAGACTTTAAACTTTAAAGACTCCAGTTCCAGGGCTACCTGGTCATGTAGCCCTTTCTGTACTGATGCTTACATCTAATTACTTTATTCTAAGGTGGGATTGGTTCTTTAAAATGGAGTCATTTAGGTCTTTCAGTAGAACCATCAAGAATCTGAATTCAGTTAGAAGGCAACCAGTGTGGTAAAGGGACATGAAATTGAAATAGAACATCAAGAAAAGGTGTTGCGCAGATCACTGCATGTTTCTTTCTACCTGCGACATAGGATCCAGGAGATCGGCATTCTCTCCAGGCATGACTGACACTGCTCAAACCAGTGAGTGTTCCTCATTCTGAAATGTAGAGTAGTTCTCTACCATTTTCCCCTAAAATGAAAGTTCTTAGCTCTAGAGCTAAAAGTAAAAGCTTGTTCAGATGGCAAAAAAGAAAGAAAGAAATTATGATCACTGTGCTTTCCTCCTACTGTGTCTATATGCAGAGCTAAGCAGAAATCAAAACCATTCAGTTAGCCTGGTTCAGCCTCATACAGAGCTACCATTGGGGAGCAATGGTAATTCCCCGTGAGGTTGAAACTTTCCTTTGAAAACTCAACAGAGAGGAAATCTCCTCAAATACCTTTTCCCCTGAGAGCATTCTGAATGGATCACCAAGCTTTGTCAGGCATATGAGGGAAACCAGCAGAAGAAAAAAGGATAATAACAACTGACCTTACATAAGATACAGATATTCAAAAGACTCTACTACTTCTAAGGAAATCAAGATATAATAGGAAATGGGAGCAAGAAGGGGAAAAATAAAGTGTAATGAATGTAGACAGTACAAGTTAAAAAATAAAAGCAATTTAAAACTTCAAAGAAAACAAAATTTTTGGCATGAAATTCCTCAAGTAGATAAAAAGCAAATTAAATGTGACATAAACATAATGATTAGTAAAATATTTTTTAAAGAGTTAAATTTACTTTAAAAAACATTTTCTCAGAGTGACTGAGAGGTGTACCCTAGAAAGGGGAAACTGATTTGAATGAATGTCCTGTTGTTACAGATTATATCCAGATGTCCTCCAAAGCCTCATGTGGTGAGGTTCTTTTCAGAGGTGACTGTATCTAAAACGTGTGGTACTGAGATCAATTCATCGAATGTTAAATTCAAGGGTGTTGTCATCCTCGGAGTCTGGGCAGTACGTGGCTGAGGATCAAGTTCAGAGGCCCAGACCGGGAGGGTGAGCACACACGGTCATCATGCAGACTCTGGGGAGTGTTTCGAGAATTGTTCCATCTTTAATGCAAATTCAGTTACTTTTATAATAAAGGGTAGAGGACATAAACATACAAGTGGAGACTGTCGCAAATTGGATGAAGCATGCACAGAGGCAGTAGTTGTAGACTGATGGAAGAGGCAGTCCTGCTTTTGGCTGAGGTGGAGTCACAACAAGGTGGAATCACAATGCCTGGCCGAACTTTAGCAAAAGCCTGGCTTTCACCTACACAAGGGCACTATGATTAAGGGCATGAGTGCTACTGCCCAGGGTATTCTAGATAAGATAGAAGATAGAAAAAGGCTGTGGTCATCCCTTGGTCCTTTGCTACCTTTTGCCCACCATGAACTGTTTTTCCTCTGTGATTCCTGTCTGTTGTGCCACCCTGCCATGGAGCCAGCCAGTTATAAATTGAAAGCTCTACAAACTATAAGCCAAATGAACTTTTCTTCTTTTAACTTTGGAGGTTAGGTATTTTTGTCTCAACTTGAACATTTTGAGAATAATTTAATTGTTTTTATCTGAAAATAAGCCTTGTATTACCACATGTCTATGTATTTCTGTAGATTGCTGATTTCTGTAGATTTCTTGTCTTCCTATCTGGTACATAGGAACAGACACCTGAACCTATCCATACATCAACATTTAAGATGATAAGACAGACACAAAATGAAAGCAGAAAGGCCAAATCTTGACCTGCTTTTGGTTACCTGTTGTGATTTTCTGACCCAGCCCTTCAGTTACTGATATACTGAGAAGTAGTGTCAGAAGTTGGCAGATAGATAAAAAGAGGCTCCAAATATTATCAAAAGATACTGAAAAAAGAACTACACTGAAAATATAAAATACCATATTGAAGAAAATGAAACATAATGAGATAAATCCTCATCTTTTGAATCATACAAAGATATTTTAGAAATTTTATTAGTCAAGCAATAAAGGTGGAAGGATGTTGTTTAGAATTATGAGGATAACTGTCATCTCAAACTGAAACACAGTTAAAAGACTGCTTAATAAACAGCTCAAGTGTCTGAGCAGAGGAATACTGTCTCTGGAACATCTGCAGGAGAGGGGACAGCTGGGGGTCATGGCCCGACTTCTCTGTGTGTGAACCCATAAGTGACACATCACAGCTTCCCAGCTGCAGGATGCAGGATCTGGGAGCAGACGATGTGATTGGTGATGCTTCAGTGTCTGCCAGAGATAACAATGGGACGAACAGAGACAATGGCAGCTAGCAGAAATAAAAATCTCAGCGGAAATCCAAAAGCTCCTTATGGATTATGGATTTGGACATTTCTCATGTCAAATTTCAGAAGTGTAAATGTTTGAAGCTGTGCTGTTTAACTAAATCCTTTCAGATAAAATCCAATGGTCTGAGTTGAGGAAAATAAGATTTAGTTGTTACTTTTTTGTGTTTTGAATTTATGGTTTGAGCTTTCCAGACATCACGTATGGAAGGAATCTTCTCTTTATAATAACAAGTCTGTGTTATACTTAGCTATTATTTTTAGGATGAACATGCTGCAGTTTTACACACAAAAGCTGCACTTCTCATTTGCAGCCAGCAAGGGGAGTTGTAAGAACTCCTAAGCTTTTCCACTAAACAATCCAAAGAGAGTTTGGAAGAGAATGAAGAGTTAGGGATTCACACTAATCAGCGCCCTATAGTCACAGCCTTGCTGCAGAGGGGCAGGGTTGTTTTAGACCACTTTTGAGTATTATCCCTACATCCAGAGAACATGTTTTGTTTTTTTTTAATTCAAAACTTTTTGGTACATTACATATACACATCATCTTCACACTCAACATTGAGAATTTATACCAGTATATGACATAACTTAATTCTCATTTTACCCCATTCCCCTACCTACCCTACAACCCCCCACCCCCTACCTACGTAAGCTTTGTTTCCTTTTTTTATTACCATCACATTATTTTTCCCCTCGTGACTTACCCCTACACCTTATTTTCTTTTTCTTTTTTAATTCAAATCTTTACTTCTAAAAAATGTTGTTGTATAATGATGGTCTTGTTTTTTTTTCTGGTTTTGTTTTCTTCCTGCATAAAATCTGTGACTGTACCCCTTTTATATTTTCTATCTTTTTAAATATTTTGACATAAAAATACAGTGACATGTTGCCTTTCTATGAACCTGTAAACACTCCAGTTCCTCTAAGGAGACTGACTTCTTCCCTCTCTCTTCTGTCCTTCAAATTTCCTTTCACTTTCCTGGTTGCCATTTCTCATATTAACTGGTTTGGAGCTGGTTACTTAGTAATGACCATTCTTTGTGATTAAGAAGATGCATTATTTCATATGTTAAAGGTTTTAATTCCTAACACTGAAGTTTTTTGGAAGAGATTTGTTTTGTCCTTATCTAGTTCATAAGAAAAGTATCACAGTTCTATGTAAATTTTTTGATTTGCTGGTTAAACTTTAAAATGTGTAGAATATGAAGAAAAGATTGGCCTTCGGTAAAGAGTTGCTAACAAAATATGTATGCATCTACACTAGGAATGATTTTTTTTGTTTTTATATTTTTCTTTTTTTTTTACTTGTTCGACCTTTTGTTCCATTAATCCAAATAATTCTGACAGAGTATCATTTTTTTCTTTGACTATTAGATATTAAAGTACTTAGTCAAACTCTTTGGCATTTTGACCCAAATATTTTCCTAAATTTCATATCCCTTAGCCAGAATGTTGTATTTTGTTTGTCTTTTACCCCCAGGTAAGTATGATAATATTAGATTTTTGCACATATACATAGGGAAATATTTTTATTGATAATTACAAAAAGTTATGCTTTAATATTTATAATTTGAAATATTTTTGAAAAATTTAAGATTACCAGGTGTCTATATCCTCTCATGTATATTTTTGGTGAATATCTATAATTGCTAACATGTTTCCTCAGATATTGTAATTTGTCCTTGGAATTCTCCACTACTTTTCTATCTTCTTTAAAAGAGAATGAGGTAGAATAGAAAACAAAAGGTAGTAAGGAGAGAAGAAAATCATAATTTAAAATTGGGCTTCCAAGAAAAATGCAACTACTGGGATCCAAATGAAGTTAGTCACCAAGGCATCCCCAGACCCATTCCTTCAGGTATATCTAGCCTCCTTTCCTTCCAGTCCTATCACATCCAAATTACTCACAAATATTAAAACTGCATAACTTGACTTGAGAAAATAGAGTAGGATCCTGACCCTAAGATAAAGCGGTAGGTTGAGAGAATATAAAAAAAATTTAAGTTACCTGTTCCAAAGAAACAAAAATGAGTGAGGGACTACCCTTTTGAGAGATGGACCACCTTGTTCCAGGTGATTACACACTCCCAAGAAAATCATTAATGTTCTCTGTTCCAGGAAATAAGCACCAGTCTCTCAAGGGCCTGCACTCTATTTCTCTGACTTTGTGCCTTTTTATCTCTGTCTAATAAAAGGTTTTTCATGGCTCTTCCTTACTAGTCCTGAAAATTCTTCATTGGTGATAGTCATCAACGAATCTGCAAACTTACTCTCCAAAAGGGTGGATTAGGCTCTTTATCACACTTCAGGAGCCTCCTTAGACCCTCTCCTGTGACAAGATTTCTTTAAATACTTTCTACTGAGAGTAAAATTGAACGTGTTGAGCATAGTGACTTTTTAAAAATATTCTTTATTTATCACATTATTTTTCAAAACCATGTCCGATAATTAAAACGAACATGTATATGTGATGATGTTCTTTTGTAAAATTTATTTTATTTTTACAGTAGTTTTTTATTCAAATCTTTATTGGTACATTATGAATATACATCATTATTGCATTCAACATTGAAAAAAGTGAGGATCAAGTCACGTCATATTTTGGTACAAATTCTCAATGTTGAAAGCACAGTGACTTTTAAAAGAGAAACTTAAATCATAGTCTCTCTGAATTGTGAATGACCCTCCATTCCATGTAAATAGCATCTCCAAGGTGACAACACTTATATATATATAGTGCCTTTATAGTACAAAGCAGTTCCTTTAGATCTATCATTATCTCACACTCCTCCAAATATTAGCCATAATCATACTGGTACTATTGCTACATATACTTTATTAATGCTACAGCAAAAATACATGTTCTGACAGATATAATTTCCCTGCAAGGGAAGTATAATCAGGGACTGTGGGATCAAAATTTCCATTGTTTTCTGGTATTGATCATTATCATTATGAAAAAAAATTACAAACTATTTTCCCTTAGAACTGGCTTGCATTGGTTGACTAATGCATGAAAATTTCTCCCCTTGAAGTTCAAGAAATTAAAAGATATATATTTCCGTGTTGGTTGCCTAACAATGATGGTGGTTTTGATGGTGATGATGATGATAGTGTATGCTTCCTAGACCACACTACCTTCATTACTACCTTAGTTTTTCTCATGTCAGGAAAAAAAGTATCATTTCATTATTCTTTTGAATATTTTTCCTATTTCTTTGACTGGTATTTTTAATTATCTTCAATTCTAAATTTTCCTTAATTTTTTACTTTTGTAGTCCTGATTAATTCAGATTTTTCTGGAATAGTAATTTGATATTCAACCATCTATTCTGTTTCTTGGTGTTATTTTTATATATTATGCCTGAAATAATGATCAAATCCTCTGTTCACCAGTAACTTCCTTAATTTTCCATTACTAAATTCTTCTGTTGTGAGATGAACTTTAAAGATAATTTAATTTGTTCCTTAAAGTGTATTTTCATCTAGTCTTGTGGGATTTTCTTTTTTTTAATGTATTATCTTTACATAATTGTCATGTGAATTTTGTGCATCTTCTTTCTGTTTAATATAAGAAATCCCATCCAAATCTATAAAAAAGATACATTTTACTTCTTTCCCTGATATTCATGCTACTAGAGATTTTTTTTTTTTTTTTGAGACAGGGTCTCGCTTTGTAGTTCAGGCTGGCCCTCAGCTCAGCCTCAAACTTATATCACAGCAATCCTCCTGCCTCTGCCTCCCAAGTGCTGGGATGACAGAGGTGAGCCACCATGCCCGGCACTGTGGTATGTGGTGCTGATTGCTGCTGGGCGTGAGTCTTCACACCCAGCTACTGGAGAATTTTTCACACCTCTCATCCACCTGTCTCCCTTGCAGGCTGAGATAACCCTCCCACGTGCTTCTCTGTAGCTCTAAGTCACTGGTGAGTGCTCCTGGGTTACAGTGGACTCCAGAAGTCAAGAACTCTGCTCTCTTCTTTGGGATTTTCTTAAGTGTTCCATGTCGTTTCACCTCAGTAGGAGAGGGCTTATTACAAAAAGGGAATCTATTTGGAGCTCTGAAATTTTTTCCAAAACTCATCAAGAAGTCCTGGAAAATCAAAAATCTCTCCAGTGGGTTTTGGTCCTTTTCCACTGACTGTTGCTTTGGCCTTTCTCCACAGAATTTGTCCTTGACTCCTTCTGAAATAACTTTCTCATTCCAGACACATCAGTTTGCATGCTGTTCTCTATGATAGGAATAGTGAGTATGTATCTTAATGAAACACTAAAATTTTATTGATTATATTATCTTCTCCCATTGTGCTAGTGGAATGTGGGAGAAGTGAAGGTTGGAGCCATTTAATTCTTTTTTTTTTTTTTTTTTTTGAGACTTGGTTTCATTTTGTAGTTCAGTCTGGTCCTGAGCTCACTATGCAGCCCAGGTAAGCCTCAAATTCACAGCAATCCTCCCACCTCTGCCTCTTGAGTACTGGGATTACAGATGTGAGCCACCACGCCCAGCACTGTGGTATGGTATGTGATTCCTGGGGTTGAACTCAGGATCCTGTGCTTGCAAGGCAGGTGCCAGAATTACTGAGCTAAATCCCCGGCCCTAAAATGTTTTTTAAAGTTGATTTTATGATTGTTTCTCTGACTTATGGCAAAGATCAAGTGTGAAAATTGACTTTCTTCAATAAATATTCTGTTAAATTAATCCAGTATATTTCAATTTATAAATCTAATTTTCTTAATCAATGTTACACTGTTGAGTACTTCAGATTTTTTAAATGAGTCCTATTATAAACAATGTCGAGATACATAGTTAGAGATTATATTTTCTTGTATTATTTTTATTTCCTTCAAAATTCATGAAGGAAGCTGGAAATATTATTTTCAAAGTCTACATTCAAACCATTCAAACTGAAGCTGCAAACAAGATTATCTTTCTCTAATCATGTATGCATTTATAATGTAAGCATAATACAGATATATATCCATTTTACCATCACATTAGATCACAAGCCTGCATTACCAAGATTTTAAAGTATTTTAAAAGTTACCATACTTGCTTCATGTGTTTTCTTGGATCAAGAGACATCAAGCCTTAGTCTTGTGATTAGCAATTTGAAGTGCTATTAAAAACTCAGGCCTGCGTATAGGTAACAAAAAATTGCTGTGTTACACCAATAGAAGGTCTCCTGAAGGATAATGTATGATTCAGGAGTCACCCCTCAAAAAATGGCAAGCTCATGGCTTGTTCTTGCTTTTTTCTACCATCACTTCTCTTTCTCCTCAATACTGTCAGCTCCAAGTGAGGGGAAAGGAAGGGCCAGAGAGGAACTCATGAGTTCACACATTTGCCTTGCTGCAGCCATCTGCAAGATCATCTCAAAACACTAACACCTGTGGGGCTTGGATGAGGCAGCTCTGAGAGGAAGTTGGCGCAGCGAGGGGAGGCAGGCTGTTGCTCAATGTTTCACTGGCTGCTGGTGCTGGTTCATCCTCTGCAACGCCACAGCAGTGGAACAAGCCTCTGTAAATCAAGATATGGCCATGCTGACACCCCCGCGGCAATCCTAGAGATAGGACACATTGTTTCCTCCATTCCAGGTGGAACTGAGTCATCACTGTAGTCCTAGGGCCACTCCATTATAAGGGCCAGGTGTCACCAGAAAGCAACAGTTCATGCTCTCCAATTCTGAAGGGCAGACAATTTGTTTCCCAAACTGTATTGGACCTGGATGGAATCACAAATTTCCACACCTTAAAGAAAGATACATTTCTTATCTTAATCAAAGTTACTTCTCTCCAGTAGAATTTTATTTTTCTTATTATGTATGAGGCTGCAGATATCTGGATCTCACGCTCTATTTTTGTCTTATCATACAATGCCAGCCCCCTACAGGAACACTCCATAAAGTGAAGAAGAGCTGCCAAAGAACAGGATGAGTAGGACGGCTGTGTGTGCTGGTGCATCTTTAAATTCCCATCACCTCCACAAGCTCTAGTTTCCTGCATAAAAAAGGGAAGGACTTAAAGGAAATGAATAAAAAGGTAAGTTTGCTTCCAAGAACAGAGACTGGTGACCATTCAGAAATACCTGCTTTTCTTACCCACGATCTTCTGTGACTTATTGCACTTCACTTAAGCCCTGGAAGGTGTGGGGAAATAGTATGAACTTTGTTCAGTTAATCTGTGAATTCACATTTCCTGAGTTCAGCCAGCTCTGTGCGGTGACTTAAGAAAGTCATGAGCATGCGAAATGACACATACACACACATCTCAGAGCTCAAGTGTTACAAAATATATTAAACAAATTTTCAAAGTAGTGTTTGATATTTTGGGTGATGTTACTTAAAACAGATTGTGCAATAAATATAATTTATCTTTTTGGGGTCCTTAAAATAAAAAAGATGGATGATCATACATAATACAAATAAAATTAATGTACAGCCACAATGCTGTGAGATCACTAGGTGGGAGACACATCGCATACACAGAAAAATTGTGGAAGGAAGGAACAAGCAGTGGTCTGTATACAAAGGCCTTGCTAAAGAGCAAGTCAACAGAGGCCCTATGAGAGGGGCATTGACTTACGTCTCACACACTCAGTTCTTAGAGGTCTCTGTAGCAAGTAACTACAGGGTTTTATAAAAGTTGCTCTGTAAAAGAACTACAGTAGTACTTTACTTATTTCCAAGCTGATATAGCTCAGCAGGTGGATGAAGAGTTTGTTGTGGTAGCCAGGTTAACAGTGGTCTGCCATTTTCAATGTGTGGCTTCAATGTGTGTTCATACCAGGTAGATTCCACCCATCAAGAAGCATGGAGGTGAGCAAAAGAATTAAAAGCATCATATCACAGTGACATATATGCACCCATGTTTATAGCAGCTCAGTTTGTGATTGCTAAATCCTGGAAACAGCCTAAATGCCCATCAACCGGAGGCTGGATAAAGATGTATGGTTTTTTAGTAAAGTGTTACTCTGCCATAAAGAATGATACATTACAGTTATTTATATTTAAATGTGTATATCTTGAGAAAATACACATAAGTGAAATACATATGACAGATGTGTAAATACTGTATTGTTTCTCTAGTATGAAAAACTGAAGGTGTAAATTAGATCCAGAATGTATGATAGATACTGTGAAATAGGAAGAAAATGTTCAAAGGGAAAAGGAAAATGGAGGTAGGGGAAAGTAAAGAAGGGAAAGAAAAAAAAAAATTGATGGTAAATTAAAAAAAACTGGAAACAAAGCTTATGTATAGAGGGGTAGGGGATGTAGGGAGGGAAGGGGAATTGGAAAAATGAGAATCAAGATACGTCATGTACCAGTACAAATTCTAAATGTTCAATGTGATCATAATGTACATAAAATGTACCTATAAGCTCAACTTAAAAAAAAAGAAGCATGGAGGACATGTGGAAAGTTTTCAGTGAGTCAGGCCAGAAATGATACAAATCACATCTTCTCAATACTTCTATTCTATAGTAAGTGCCAGAAAAAAATTAAGAAGAAGGTTTAGATCCAGAAAAGGATGTTTTGATAAGCGGACACTATCAGCAGGCTATTAATTACATGATGCTTAATAAACTTCTCAAGTCCAATGTTGACTAATACAGAGAAGAAATGATAGGTAATACTTACTGATAGTTCACAGTAGAGTAGGTACAGTGTTACGGGCTATGTGTGCATGTTAATTCAGTACCAACCTTTGAGGTATATAATTTAACTATTCCTATTATCCACATACAAACACTACTTTGAAAATTTGTTTAACATTTTTCCTAACTCTCGAGCTCCGAGATGTGTGTGCATGTGCCATTTCGCATATTCATGACTTTCTTAAGAACAGAGCTTGCTGAACTCAGTAAGTGTGAATTCACAAATTAACTGAAAAAATAACAGGAAAAAATTATGCAGTTTTTCCAACATAGCATAATTAGCAAGTAGCAGAGCTAGGAATCCATCTAAATTTACTCTGGAGCCTTACCAGAAAGTTTTTAAATGAAGAAACAGCTCTATAGATCAGATGAACTAAATAAACCTCTTTTCTTTATAAAGTACCCAGCTTTGGGTATTATATTATGGTAATAAATATAACATAAATGGAGATTCCATCTATAAAAGCACATACAGTAAGATTGGAAGTATAAAATAAATATGCATAGGAAAATGACAATCCATATGTTCATTTGGGTCATGCATACTGTGCTGAGGATGTGAGATTAGTTGGAATTGCAGGAGTGAAAATATGACATAGGGAATCAGTGTAGATGGTGCTGACTCTGGAAGCTGCAGGGTGGGAAAGCAGAGATAAGACAGATGAGGAGAAGTCTGTTTAAAAGGAGCCCTGTGTGGTGAGGAAGGTAGAACTGACCATTCTGGGAAGGCCAGGTGCACAGGGCGGGAGGGACCTCACTGCAGTACGCTCTGGGCCAGCATTAGTATTATGACTTTATCATTATTTAGAGTTCTTTGGTGTTTTTGTTTCGTTTGTATTTGAATTTTTTTTTTTTTAAGACAGAGTTTCATGTTTTGTAGTTCAGGATAGCCCTGAGCTCAGCCTTGAACTCACAACAATCCTCCCGCCTCTCCTCCTGAGTGCTGGGATCATAAGTATGAGCCACCACACCCGGCACTGAGGTATGTGGTTCTGATTGCTGGTAGGGTGAGTCTCCACACCCAGCATTGTTGTATGTGGTTACTGGGGATCGAATCACGTCCTTGCATTTGCAAGACAGATGCCAAAACCATTGAGCTAAATCCCCAGCTTTGAATTTATTGTTATTGTGCAGCAACTTTCCAGCATCTTGTTTTGTTTGCAAAATTCATCTGTAAGAAAAATTTCTTTGTAAAAAATTAAATTCACTATTAAAGATCACTAATTAAAAGTCATACAAAACAGTTCTCAGAATGTATTCCTAATATGAAGTTTCTCTCCCCTGATGACCTAACATATTCATCTTTATTTCCTAATAGAAGTTACGTAACTCATCAAAGACACAGGGAACCTGAGATTAAATTCTTTTTTTAATTTCACCTCAGAATTATTTTTTATGGCACTACCTTCTTCTTTCTCCTTGCCTGTGTTACACAACTTGATTTTAATCCTAAGTGCAATGGGCTGACCCTACGTACACACTTTACAGACTACCTCAAACTATTTCTGGAAGAAAACAACTAAAATAGTAAGGAGTGATTAACTGAGAATTAAAATCTGAAAATGTCCTTAGGAATTTAGTCAAATGATACCTCATAAGTCTTTAAAATTGATAAGAGCTCCTGGAATATGGTCTTTCTAGTTTTTATGTCTGCCTATTCCTTACATCTGCCTATTTCCTAGTGCATTTTAAACATAAGAGAGTAATGGAGGGCCGGGGATTTAGCTCAGTGGTTCCGGCTCTTGTCTTGCAAGCATAAGGACCCAGGTTCGATCCTTGGTAACCACATACCATACTGGGCATGGAGACTCACGTCCAGCAGCAACCAGTACCTCACCCCACAGTGCCGGGCGTGGTGGCTTATGCCTATAATCCAGCACTCAGGAGGCAGAGACAGGAGGATTGCTGTGATGTGAGTTTGAGGCTGAGCTCAGGGCCAGCCTGAACTACAAAGCGAGACCTTGTCTCAACAAAAAAAAAAAAAAAAGAGAGAGAGAGAGAGTAATGGAGATTTTAGGGGCTAAGAAAGTTTATAAGAGAAAAATGTTAAGGAATCCATGAAAGTAGGAAAGATATCTGACCCCATTCATGAGAAAGGTAAAATTTTACCTGACAATTTTTAATTACATTTATTATTTTAATACAAATATAGATTCTCCAAAAATTTTAAGAAATAACACAAAAATTCCCTTGTAAGCTTCACTTAGTTTCTCAATAGTAACAAATGACAGAGCTAAAGACCAATATCCCAACTAGCATACTATTGTTGATGCAGTCAAACGTGAAATATTTCTATTATCTCTAGAGAAATACAACCAATAGCACAGACCCATATATGTGTGATATACATGTTCTGATAGAAAGGTAGGTAACAGATGACTGATCAATTAGTTAATAGATGATATAGATGGATAGACAGAGAGATAGATAGAATTGGTTTATATATTACAGAGGTCCAGCAGTCCCATAATAATGATTTGTATGCTGGAAATCAGGGGAACAACAACTAAGTATGAGGCCAAAGCCTTGAGAACATGGGTGTCGATGATGTGAATT
>PVIR01031536.1:0-19350 GCA_004026965.1 Petromus typicus
GGAACCACTGAGCTAACTCCCCGGCCCCGAGACAATATTTTAATGTAGTTTAAAGCTCAGAGTTAGGACTTAGAGAACATAGGTTGAATTTTCCGACATTTCCTAGTTTGTTGACCTTTAGTAAGAATCTTTACTTTCCTTCATCTTTCTTTCTACCAAAAAGACAAAAATACTAGAAACTGACCATGGGGCATGAAATATCTGCTTACCAGAAGTATCATCACCCTGACTGTTTGGGGTTTCAAGAGCAACTTGGGGTTCCCAAGTTCTGGCTTAGTCCTACCTCCACCCCTCAGCCTGTTTCTTGGTTTTACTGCCTGGGGGTATTCAGTGGGTCAACTAGGAAAGTGCAGAGATTCAGTGCTCTACTAATGAAGTCAATGGATAAATTTCCTCTGTGTCCCCAGTTAGAAGAGATAATTTGTGATGTGATCTATGCAGATCCCAAAGAGTCCATACCAGGATTGAGCCTCAGGCACTCATCAGCTTGACAAGCTCACCTTCTGTTGATTTTCATCCTGTTATTATTCTACTATCTCCCTTTCTTCGCTTCTGCCAATCAACTACCCAAGTCCTGTGATCACTTCCCAATAAACCATCTGTGTCCATTGTCCATGCTTTCTTAGGGGAACTCAAACTGAGGAAATGCTTATAAAATATTTGCTGTTATTATTTTTATGGGAGAACTCCTGTATCCCTCAGAAGACCAATCTGAGGCCACAAATTCAGGATATTTTATTTAAATTTAAAGATGTGTATGTAGGAAAACATTGCCTTGAGTTATACATTTAGGAAATCAGAATGTCCCCTCTAGTTATAAATTCACACTTTTTGTACCTTTGTGCCTTTCCTGATTCATCTCATATCTTCTTACACTACTGCTTTCTGTAAACTGGGTCTTGGTTGCATCTCTAGACTGGGAGAGATGCCCAAGTCTTATCTTACCTTTTCATCTCTTTTAGCACTCAGCTTAGAGCTTTGCACATTTGAGGTACTTGATAAATATTCAGTGAATGAATGGTGGATAAATGAAAGTGAAACTGAAATTTCTAGAACTTGATGCCTGACAAATAGGGAATCAAATTGATATCACTATATTGCTCTGGGCTAGGCTTGTACATACCATATATACTAGCACATTTTTCATTATTATCACAAAATGCCTTATGCTGGGAAACATTTCAAGAATAGAAGTTTGTTCTGGCTCATAGTTCTGAGGTTCAGGGCCCGGCTGTACATCTAGTGATCTCACTATATATCTCACTGACAGAGTCCTAAGCTAACACAGGGCACCATGTGGTAAGAGAGAGGGAGCCCCACATCTCTGCTGTTCTCTCTCTTCTTATAAAGCTGCCACTATTCACATGAGAACTCTGTCTTATGGTCTCATCTAATCCTAACCACCTCCCAAAGGCCCTACCTTTAAACACCACAGTTGGATTCAGTTTCTTCTTCCCAATACTCCCCAATAGTGCTTAAAGTTTTCTGACATGAGCTTGGGAAGGATAAACTATATTCACATTGTAGCACCAGGATGTAGGTGAGGAATACTCTTCACACATGAAGACCACAAGACTATTCTACCACTGATGTGACTCAAGGTTGGTGAACACTTCAGAGTGAATGAATTAACTGAATGGAAGCAAGTTATTTGCTGTTTTCTAGTTGGTAGTTGTAGTCAGAAATGATATCCAGAAGGCAAGACACCAATCAGTTGGAACCTGGCTCCCTGAAGGGTCAAGCTGTTACCTCTAAGTAATCACTGAGGGCCAACCAAGGGGACTGGCAAAGGGAGTGACATAGAAAGTACTCAGGAATCTTTGACCTATTTACCAACTGGCCCGAATGCTTTATTATTTCAACAGTTAGTCGGCCACATTGTTCTGCACAGCCTTCACATTAGGCCTGGTTGTCAAAGTTTGCATCAGGTTCTTCCAATTCTTGTACAATCCCATTTCTACCCCAAACACCAGCATTGGCAGCACAACTGAGTGACAGGCAGATTCTGTTCCTACAGTGACCAATGAACTTTCCTCCACAGTTCAAAGCCATCTGGCCAGTACTGGCATCAAACTCTACTACGGTTTCAGTGGCTCCACACCACGAGATCTGAGCCAGTTGGGCTTCATGGGGAGCTTCTAGCGTTACCGAGGCCTGATCTCTTCTGCTTTGGAAATGTTCATTGTAATCGCTCTGGATTTTTGCTGTAATCAGGCTCATGGTTTTAGGGCAGAAAACTGATCCTTGCTGGTTGACATGCCTCTTCAGATGGACTGGGATAGGCAAATGTCCTCTTCCCAATTTCCTTTTACATTTGATCACTCCTCTGTTTTGGCCAGGAGGGCATAGGATTTGCCAAGGTGGTTTTATTATGTGTATCCTGGAGCATATTCCTTTTGTGTTTGGAAGTCTTGTTTCCTGGAATTATTATTTCTGGTAGAACTGAGGTTGATTTCTGGCTGCTTATTATTTTTCCAGTTGAAATGTTTTATTCCTTCATTTCAAAAAATTTGTAAAGTTTAAAAAAAAGTCTGAAGATAGACTCAAAGGTCTTGCAAGCAGGAATAAAAACAAAGCATTACAATGCACATGAGGCTGAATTCAGCCTTCAGGGTTCATGGAAGTCTATTTGCTAGAACTGAGGAAAGAGTAGGAGTTGGTAACAGTAATCTAGGTGTCATTAGCCAGGTGTACACTACAGGAGCAGAACACTAAGCACCACCTCACTTAGATTCTGTGTCACTATCTCATTTAAAGGATCAGAGGGGCAAGAGGAATGGAGAGAGAGAGATTCAAAGGAAGCTAAGAGGTAGAATACAAAAATCATAGTGCCTGATAATGTGGGGGCAGTGGCAGGAAGACTTCTATTCCAGTTCTTTAGCGAGGACGATAAACAAAGGCCACAACACCAGCCTTTTCTCTTTCCTCTCAGTACTGAGGATTGAACACATGGTTTTCACACTGAGTACTGGTTTTCACACCCTTTTTTATTCTGTATTTTTTTCACACCATTTTTATTCTGTATTTTAATACAAGTTATTTCTTGTTTAAATGCCAAGTTGTCTACTGTTGTGGTTTGGACCTGGTGTGTCCCCCAAACTCTCACGTGTTCAGAGGCAGGGCTTTTGGAGGGTGATTGGACAGCGGAGGAGCTGGTCGTGTCTGTGGCTGCCTCCAGGATGAGTTCAGAGCCGAGTGTCCATTTGGGAATTGGGCGCTGGTCAGGGAGGAGGCAGAGCACTAGGAGCGTGACCTGGCAGGTGACATTTCCTTCTCCAGCTTCTCCCTTTGTCTCTTGCTTCCTGACTGCCATGATGTGAGTAGCTTTCCTCTGCCCAGGGTCTTCCACTAGGTACTATTTCCGCTTCAGAGTCAGCCAGCTAGGTACTGCAACCACTAAAAACCATGCACCCAAATAAACCTCCTGTGCTTTAAACTGTGAGTGTCTGGTATTGTATCCCAGGGACAAAGCAGTGACTAGGGAACCCAAGATACCTGGCTGGGCTCAAACTTGCAATCTTTCCACTCAGTCTCCTAGAGTATGAGGTTACAGGCCTTTGCTTCTGTGTCTGGCTAACATCAGCTATTTTTAAGGAGCTGCTATGCATGAATGCCTAATGGAGAGAACAGTGCTTATAATTTGTGTTTTCACTATAGGTATGTTGATGGATGCTGAAAAGAGTAAGACAACTTCCCTTCCTTGGGCTTTTTATGCACTGTCTTCCTACTGGGTGTGGCAATTCACTGGGAACTCAGAAAAAAATATCCATCCTCCTTCTCTTTCCGAAATATAATGACAAACCCACACAGCATCAGTCCTAGGTTAGGCACTCAAGCCACACCTGACATCAAGCCTTTAAACATTAAAACTGTGCAAAGAGTTTAGCCTGAAAAGATGAAGTGTTTTTAAAAAGTAGGCTGAGGTATACTGAGAAAAACAGCTTAAATTATTAAAGCTGAGTTTTCATGATGTAGGAGAAATGTTCCGATCATGTCAGATTAAAAATGTCAATCGACTTGCCTTCTGAAGGGATTTTAAGGCTGCTCTGATCAAGGTCTACTGTTTGCCTATTTGTCTATGAAAATAAGATTGGAGGAAAATCAGACCTGAGTGTGCTGGACTCTCGCATTTGTCACTGACCAAATATACATCTCCTCTGACTTTTGCCTTGTAAGCTAATGACTGTGTGGATTTCACCCACTGACAATGAAGATCTTCTTCAGTACTGTTTTCTTTTCTGCATTCAAGTGCCAAATATTCTCATCATCTAAAAGAGATAATCTCTTCTCAATTCATTTTAGTCCCCCACCCAGCTTCTTGATGCTGCAATGCTTCTGCAGTACAGAAATGATGACATTAAATTAACTTTCCTATCTAAGGACTTTGATGTCTAGAATATAAAGTCAAGAGGGCTTTGAGACAGAATTAGTCAGATGGAGAAACTGGCGAGGGAAAAAATTATCTTCTGAATTCATTGACCTTCAAGAGTACTTGTATTCAACTGGGATGCGAGGAACTCCAAAGGGTCATGCCTTGCCCTTGAAACATGAAATAAAATACTGTCTATACCAACACCATTTCAGAGTAACGTGCTGTGAGCCGCACAGGGCGGCATTTCAATTGTTCTAGGAACCACATTTAAAAAGAAAAAAAATTCACAGCAGTGTTAAGTTAAATGTTATTTCCTTTAGCCCTATATATCCCAATACTATATTTCCACAAGTGACCCATGTACATATGACTGCCCTCCTTTGCACTCAGCCCTTGACCTCCAGTTTGCATGCTCTACTTAGAGCAGATTCCCGCTTGGATCAGCCGTGGCCAGGTGCTTGGTGCACCAGCTGTCATCTGTAGCTACCGTGTTGAACACTGCAAATCTATGCAATTTAATGACACTTTCCCATTGTAATGATGGACTAAAAGTAGGTCTATACCTTGAGTGAAACCAGTTGAGAAAGAAAATGGTAAAAACTCAGTCACAGGTAAAACTTCAGTTAAAATTGTCTTGGTAAAGCTTCAGTTAAAATTCTCCTTCACAGACTTGTTCCATGATTTCAAGAAAAGCCACATGAGAGACATCTCCCTTTTTAAAAAAGAGAGAGAACTTCATTCAAGGAATAATAAAGTAGTGGCATTAAAATAAATAACAAACTATTTTTTTTAAAAAAAAAGAAGGGTTAAAAAAATAATCATTTCAGATGGTGCAAATTTTTCATTAATACATGTCAGCAGATCTCTCTTATGCAAGCTTGTGACTCTATTAAACATGAATTACAAGAATTCTGTTCATTCCCGGCAGTATTAGTCTGACAATTTAAAAAAATATATACCCATTTGGCAGCTTTGGGATGACTTTAATTTCTGGCTCAGAGAACTCTTAACAAGTCAGCATTCTGGAGGGAGTGGTAGGAACCACAACAATCAGATAAAGCCGGAATACTTTTGAGAGTTGAGTCGTATTACATAATAAATCAAGTTCTGTTTCATGGAATAAGCATCTTTAGTACTTTAGCCCCAAACCTAGTGGAGCCTTTTATCTTTCAAGCTGTATCTATCATCTTTCAGGCTATACAGCTACTACTGCTAAACAGTCCTAGATTCATAAACATACATGTAGCTGTCGTGGGGGGTGGGGTGTGATATGGTACTGTGAGAATTTTTGGGAATTAGAAGAATCTGGCTTCTAACCTCAATTATTTATTGGGTTATTTTGAGATAGTCATTTGAATCCTCTGCATATCAGATTTCTCATTTGTGTGAAAGAGACAATAGTGCCTACCTCAGAGAATCTTCTGAAGATTAAATGTGATCGTAAATGTGCTCTGCCCAAAGCAGACACTTGATTAATGAGTTTTCTCGCACTACCTTCCTCAGGCCTACTGGTAAGTGAGATTCAATGGTGTCAAGTGTTCACAGATTCGGCACTGGCTGCAAGGCTTTGTAACAGTTACCTGTTGGTATGTGACAAATGACTTAAACATTTGCTAGCTTAAAAAAAATCTGAACCTGTATATACCCGCCCATATGCACACACACACCCTCTTTTTCTGGCCCAGGGAACTAGACAGAGCTCAGTGCAGATTTTTGCTTTACAATCTGTCCTGAGATCACCATCCACCAGGGTGAGGCGTCCCTTGATGACTCAGCTCAGGAAGATCCACTCACAAGATCTCTGAAGTGGCTGTCAGCAGGATTGGGTTCTTGTGGGCTCTTGAATTGAAGGCCTTCATTCTTCAGTGGCTATTGACTGGAGGACTTTACAGTTCTTTGCCACATAGGCCCTTTTATAGGCCAGTTTGCCACATGGTGGCTGCCAGGTGCGCATGCGTGCATGTGTGTGTGTGTGTGTGTGTATGTGTGTGTGTGTGTCCATGCGTGTGCACACATGCACATGTGCATATACCTGCATGTCTATTGGAGGGAGAGAAAGAGAGAGAGAGAGAAAGACAGAGAGAGGGAGAGAGAGAGACAGCACCAGGCCAAGGAGTGGGGTCTTCTTGCAACTTAATCTTAGAATTCATATAGCTTCCCTTTACCATATTCCATCTGTTAGAAATGAATCCCTCAACTGAATAACACCCAAGGATGGATCTTGCTCAGTAGGCAGATACCAAAGACCAGGCTCACTGAGCGCCACCTTGGATGTTGTTTCCGCAGGCTCCTCCTACCTCTCTGACTTCCGGTCTCCTGCCTCCACTCCTCATCACATGGAGGTCCCAAGTCTTGTTACATGAACAAGAACTGAAAACATCAGAACTCAGCTGAACGGTTCATAAGGTCCCATGATGTCAGACATCCTTCTGAAATTACATGACTTCATCGTTGATTAAACTAAGATTTGTCCACCTCCCTAATTAGACTGTGAGGATCACAAGGACAGGAAATAGGCTTTGTTCACTCCTGCAGCCCACAGCGTACAAACAGGGCATGGCAGAGTCAGTTCTCATGAAATGTTCACCAAATAAAGGAAGGAGAAAGAATCTTTTTGCTTCATAAGACAACCCTAGGAGGTGGGTACAGTCACTATGTCCATTTGACTGGAAATTGCGAGGCCTCACATAGATAGTGGTGGAATTTAGGAGTCAGGACTTCTAGGCTATCTTCATCAAGCCACATCAAGCCATGTCAAGGTCCAGCTGAGACTGGACTCAGTCTCAGGCCTAGGCTTTGTGACTCCTTGGTTATATGTGGAGATAGAAAGTATGCAGCTGTGTGTATGTTTCTGTGTTGTGTCCAGGAGGAATTTACTGATTCCCCACCTGGCAGCCACTTCTCAGTAGAGCCTTTGCCCACCTGTGTTTTCTGGAGTACAGTGAAACCTCACTGACTGAATGTCCAGTGAATTTCCATCTTCTTTGTAGACTCAAGAAAAGAATGAGAATCCAGTGAAAGGGAAGAAAAGCAGAGAGCAAAAAATATGGAGCCTATGCCCTTGTGAATGTCATCAGGGACTGGCGCAACCCAGTGCCTCCTCCTGTCTCTCTCTGCTCTCAGTGACACAAACAAAGCTATAGCATGCTTTACAATTTTTTTTTTTCATTTTTGCAGTGACAGGAATTGAACCCAGGACCTTCACACAGGGCTACTCAAACTTACCATCTTCTTGCCTCAGCCTCTCAGCCTGCTAGGATTACAAGTATGTACTACCTTGGCCAGCATCCTTGTTCTTAATAAATGTTCCCTTTTCCCCTGTGCATCCTCCTGGTGTTTGTGTCCCTTTTATTGTCTTGTTTGTTTTGACATTTTTGTACTCCTCTTCAAGTTAGGCTTTAAAAAAATGTTTCTGTTTTGAAGTTTGAAGAGTCTGGTTTTGGGTGTGCTGGGAGAGAGGTAGGAATGATGACAATCTTTAAAACAATGATGATTCATATGAACTGAGTGCTTACTATGCACTTGGAAAAATTCTTAATGCTTTGCACGTATCAACTCATTTAAAAGCCGTTCAGACAACTGCATAGATGCCCGTGCAGTTATCGACTGCTACATGGGGAATAACCTAGCCACCTCTCAGCAGAGCCTTTGCCCACCTACTCCGGTCTGGAATGTAGACAGCACTGTTTCTGTGGCTCTGTAATTTGAAGGTGTCTGGGGGTCTATTCCACCTCACTTGAAAGTTAGTCGGAGTTGGCTAAGGGCATGATCATCCGCAGCCTTCACCAGGCCTGTGGCATCTGCTACCCAGGTAGCTCATGCCTGGGGTAGTCTGCAGGTTGGCGGGAAGCTCAGTTCCTTCTGCCCACAGGGGCTCAAACACCTTCACTGTATGAGCTCAGAGCAGTGATTAATGGACGCAACGAAGAGACCACTCTGTCCTCTGTGACTCAGCCTGGGAAGTTACCCACTGCCGCTTCCACACTGTGAGCTGGTCACGCTACAGTGAGTGTGGGGGGTCTCAGAGCCATCTTGGAGGCTGGGCACCTCAGCAGCTCCTTTTTCTGAGCAGTTACTATGTGCAAGGCTGTGTGCCACAGATGCCCCTTCCTTTAATCCTCATAGCGCCCCCTGAGCCCCAGATGTTTCCATTATTTATCTCCAATTCACAGATAAGAAAACTGGGGCTCAGGGAGGTTAATAACTCCCCTGGGATCACATAGCTCATATGCAATGGGCGAAGTGAGCTCATCTCAGATAAACAGTTCAAGGTCCATCTTACGCTGTTTTTTCCTTGTGTGTTACCAAGGCTGCTTATAAGGAAGAAATGTGAAAATGTCTGAACATGACCGGGCAATAGATAGAAGACTACAAAGAGAGAAAATTCCTTTCCTTCTTCAGCACGGTGGAATCATGTTGGAAGCACATGGTGGAGGCTTGATCCTCTACCTTTTAATAAACAGAAGAAATAAAACATTCAACCTTAAGAAAGGCTGGGGATTTAGCTCAAGGGATACCATGCCTACCTTTTAAGCACAAGGTCCCGAGTTTGATCCCTGTGCCACCAAAAAAAAAAAAAAAAAAAGAGTATGATTGGTCCATAGGACCAGAGCAATTAGTCTTAGAACCTATCACCTTTCCTAGAAATAGAGTGTCTTACACTTCTGAAGACCAGGGAAGGAGACGGGTACAAAACACTGGTTTGTATCACTTATTTGAAATGCTTGGGACCAGAAGTCTTTGGGATTTTAGAACTTTTTAGATTTTTTTTTTTTTTGAGGTTTTTTTGAGACAGGGTCTCTCTTTGTGGTTCAGGCTGGCCCTGAGCTCAGCCTCCAACTCACATCACAGCAATCCTCCTGCCTCTGCCTCTCGAATGCTGGGATTACAGGGGTGAGCCACCACACCCGGCACTGTGGTATGTGGGTACTAGTTGCTACTGGGCGTGAGTCTCCGCACCCAGTATAGTATGTGGTTACCGGGGATCGAACCCAGGCCCTTGCGCTTGCAAGACAGGCACCAAAACCACTGAGCTAACTCCTCGGCCCTAGAACTTTTTAGAGTTTGAAATATTTGTGTGTGCCTAAGGAGATGTCCTGGGGATGGCATCCATGTCTAAATAGAAAGTTCACTGTTTTTTCCCTATTCGTTACATGCAAATAGTTTGAAGTCTTCTCTGCTTGTAGCACTGGGGATTGAACTGGGTACTGTTCTTGAGCTACATTCCCTTCCTTACTGACGGGTGGGTTGACTGACTGGTTGTTTCACTCTGAGACAGGGTCTAAGTAATTCACCTTGGCCTCAAACTATCAATTCTGTTGCTTCAGCCCCCAGGGATGACAGCCGTGTCCCTCCACTGCACCTGGCTCTGAAGGTCATTTCACACAAAAGTTTTAGTCATTTGTTCATGAAACACAGTGTGGGATTTTCTATTTCTGGAATCAAAACAGTGCTCAAAAAGCTTTGGGTTTTTGGACCAAAGGGTTTACTGAACCCATTCTATAAAAGAATGGTTTCAAGTGATAATGTATTGTATATATTTATTTTTCGAAAGCAAGAAGAAAAGATTTTGAAATGATAAGTGTTTGAGGAACTAGATACATTCACATCTTGATTCGAACATTATACAATCCAAACATATATTGAAACATTACACGATACCTGTATATATGTACGGTTTCTACTATCAATTAAATGTTTATAAAATTAAAAGAAAGAAAATCTTTTAGAGCCGGAGGCAGGAGAAGAGTATGTGAGCCTAGCCTGAGTAACTTTAGTGGCTTAGCAAAATCCTGTCTCAAACTTAAAAATAGGAAGAGTTGGGAATATAGCTCAGTGCAAAGGACCTAGGTTCAATCTCCAGCATGTGTGTGTGTGTGTGTGTGTGTGTGTGTGTGTGTGTGTGTGTGCGCGCGCGCGCATGGGTGACCCCTTAACAACAATTTTGAAAACAGTCTTAATTTGGACATTAGAAAGGTTTCGTCTCTTGTCCAGTTTATATGGTGAGGATATTGGAAGTTACTTGGTATAAAACAACAGCTGAAGTTAAGGAGGGCTTTATATTTTTCTAAATGACTTCCAAGATATTAATACTTTTAGAAAATGAAAGAGGGGGGTAGCTTTTAGGGATGAAGTTCTATAAGTTTTCATAAATGTGTACAGCCATGTATCGACCACATTATCAAGAAATAGAATAGACCCACTGACGTTCGTTCTATTTTATTCTGTCCCTTCCTCCACTGGTAACTACTATTTTAATTTTCTTCTCTCGATTTGTATTGTGTTTTACCCATCTATCTTATAGATGAAATAATACATGATACAACCTTTTGGGGCCTAATTCTTTCTCCTACTATGGTTTTGAAATTATCCAGATCATTGCATTAAAGAATATACTACAATTGGTGCTGTTGGGCAGCTAGTGGACATTTGAGCCGTTTTTCAGTTTTTGGCAATTACGGTACTTGCGTTAGGTTTTTGTTTTTGCTTTTTATTGTATGCGTTGTTTTTAGAGTGGCACAGAAAGGGGAAAAAAAAAAAAGGAGCCCCCCCCCCAATCTCTGGGACTGCTCCTCATGGTGCTTGGAAAAGCCTGGACGCAGCTGCTCTTCTCACATCTGCGTTTCTGACTCTAAATTTATTTTCCTTTCCTGCACACGGGGTCCTCAATGCCCCCTGGCATGAAGCGGATGAACTATCCCCTGTGGCCAAAGCGGCCTAGATGGGACGTTAGCGCTGCTCAGAATCGCGCGGGAGACTCAGAGCCTAGGCCAGAGCTCCCGAGCCAGAGCCAGGATGTTAACAAGGTCCCAAGTGTGTCCGATGCCTCTGAAAGTTTCATGAGCATCTGGTCGTCTTCCACATCCGCTACTAAAAATAAACCACGCATTTTCCTGGAAGAACTGGCTCTCTGTGTCAGCGTCTTCCCCTCTCTGGAGTGCACTCGCTCCCTTTGTAGTCGAGTTGGAGTGCCGAACTCAAGTTGGGGGTCCAGGAGGTGGTGGAGAGAGGACCGAAACGGGAGAAACTGGAGGCTGAGCCCAGACCTTGGGTAGTTACGTGGCCCTCGCGCTCAGACTGGGTGGGCAGCGAGGCCGAAAGGCCGGACCCCCGCGATCGCCTCCGCGGCCTCTCGGAGCCTGCACAGCAGGGTGGAACTCAAACCGCAGAGCGCAGCCAGAAGCTTGCAAAACTTCTAGGCTTGGCAGGGCCGGCGCGGGGCGGGGCCAGGACGGAGGGGCGGGGTGGTACGGGGCGGGGTCTGACAAGGGGCGGGGTCAGAGCAAGGGGCGGGGTCGGCGCCGAGGCCGCGGGGGCAACGACGGCTCGGGGCACCGGGAGCGGCGGCCGGGCCATGTGGCTCCTGGGTCCGCTGTGCCTGCTGCTGAGCAGCCGCGCCGCGGGTGAGTCGGGGGCGCGGGGCGCGGCTGCGGGCGCGGGTGTGCGCGGGGGTCGGGCGGACCCCGGCGCGCCGGCCCGGACCCCGCTGAGGGGCCGCGGAGGGGCGCGCGCCGCGCTATTGTGTGGACGCGCGCGCCGGGTGTGTTGTCGTGTGTGCGCGGGCGGGGCTTTGTGTGCCGCCGCGATTGGGCGTAGCTCGAGCGCGGCCCGCGAGGGAGCCGGGCGCGCCGGGAGCGGAGCAGGGCAGCGCCGCGGCCGCCGAGGTCCTGCGCGCGCCTCCTGCCTCAGTTTCCCCAGCGACACGAGCGCGGGAACAGGCAGCATCGCTGCTTCCTTCCATTTCCCCACCCCCGGACAGTTCGCTTTGGGCAAACTGAGACGCTGGACCTGGGAACCCATCTGTTCTCCGGGCCGGCTTTGCGAGCTGTCCGCCGCGGGCTCCCGGAACCGGCAGGGAGAGGACGCGGGCCTCCTCTGCCGGCGGCACATCCCGAGCCCGGGCCGGCGGCGAGCTTCCCTCCCAGAGGAGGGACAGCGAGCGTTCCCAGGAACTGCCCTGGCGATGTGGGCACGCTCCGAATTCCGTCCTCCCTGCCAGGCCTGCTGCCACAGCTGTCAGCCGCCCCCCTCGGCCCCGCCCGCCCTCCGCCCCTTGATGCTTATTTCTGGGCAGCTGATGTCCAGAAAGTGGGTGACAGAGCTCAGTGTACTCACTTGGCGAGAGCATCGGTGCCACCCACATTTTAATTGATGCCTGATTTCCGCACTGCTTCCAGCCACTTGCCTGCTGGTGGTGTGGTCAGGGAGGGGGAGTCTGGACCTGCTGCCTTCTGAGCCGGTCCAGGGGATGTGAAAGCTTTAAAGGGAAGTCCCCGGTCCGAGCATCCCCAGAATCCTGGGGCAGCCTCCTCCCAGCGCTGACATCATCCCCCTTGCTCTGAGACTCCCCGTAGAGGTCTGTGGGTTTGCTGGGCTCCCCGTGACGGCTTTGCCTTCGTAACCAGATCTGGGTGGGTCCCTGTGCTGTTTCTCCTGAACTTTTTGGGGTTCCCCTAGAGAGAGCTTTCCAAGGGGGTTTTAGGCAGCCCTAAACAGTTCGAATTATTTGAAAGCTGTTAGGTAGGGCTCACTTCCAGAATATGTCAACAGAAAGCCTACTGGGATTCACACACTCAATTTGCATGGCTCTGGGCGGGTTCCCAGGTAACGCCCAAGGGCGACTGTATGGAAGCCGGCCCTTCTGTGTCCACCGGACACTGTTACTTATTGCATTTTCCAGTTGACACTGGTTTGTTTGGAGTGATCTCCATCTCCGTACTGAGTTGTGCAGTTAACTGGGTCCCATAGTGGTGAGTAGTGGTTGGTGAGTGTGTGTGTCTAACCTGGAGCTAAAATAAATAAAAATAGTCGTGGTAGGGAGCGGGAAATAGTTTGGGGAGGGCAGCAGCAGCTGAGCTATTCCTGACAGAGGTTGTCTGTCATCTGTGGGCTTTGGATTACCTGGAGGGTCCTTTTTTAGAAACCTGTAGGTGGTTTTGGAGAATGTGCATCTTTCATCTTATATTAAGAATCCTTGTAACACGAGTACGTTTTGCCCCAGGCGTGGCTGGAGTCAGGGCTGGTCACTCCTCCTGGTGATGGGGTTCACAGCCGGACAAAGTACCCTCCCCTTTAACCTTACATTCTTCCTCTGGATTTGCTTCTGGGACGTTGATAAAGTGAGAGGGACTATAAAAGCCAGGATTTGGATTTTCTGCCTCCTGTTGATTGTCTCCAGTGCGTTCCAACCCTCCCATCAGCCTTGACGGTCCTGGAACCATTCAGGGGGCCGACATTCTTGGAACACTTGTGAGGCCTGTGCTGTTCAGGAAGCATCTCAGACACTTTCCTATGTATTTTCTTCTTCCTTTGTGAGGTTTGTTACGGAAATGAAGCATTGATTTGGACTAATATCCTTTGTTGGGATATGCCCAGCTCCCATCACCAGAGGGCCCGTTCTCCTGCAGGTGGGTGGACCCCGTCTGTCTCCGTGTATGAGTTTTGAGATGTGTCTAATGGCGGCCATGGCAGATGGATGAGTGCTTGGTCTTCTCACTCCCCGCTGACCTTTGCTAAGACTCTCTGACCTTCTCCTTCTGTCAGTGAAAAGGCTCGATCCCTTCCCCACTCCCTGGAGACTCAGTATTGGCCTTTTTCTCCTTGAAACGTCTGCTTAATAGTTGGAGAGGTTGGTTTTATTTATTTTTTTAACTAGCTGAATGGCTGCGCACAGCCCTGCACACCCCAACTGGGTAGATGAGACTGTGCACTGAAGTACAAATAAACACACCCTACTGCTTTTCATCTTCAAAGAGGTGTGACCAGGGCACCCTCCTGGAGTGTGAGGTGTTTTTTCCTGACAGCCTGCGAGGCTCTGGATCATGGGAAAAGTGGGGGGAAATAGCATGTAAGGAGAGGGTGGGATGGTAAATTCCAGCCCTTGAACACTGAGCTCGATACTGCTTGGCTAGAGTCGCCTTGAGAAGTTGACAATGGACTTGCAGTTTAGAGAATTTGGAGGTTTAGGAACATTTATGATTGAGTAAGTGCATATGAAACACTTGGCATTTTCAGCCCTGCCTGTTTGCAAGGACAGAGGAGGGCAGGAACCCTGTATTCATGACACATCTCCCGGGCGTGAGATGCATATATTCGCGTTGCGCTTCTCCAGTGAGTCCCTGTGGGAAGGCTGTGTTACATGGTTCAGGAGAGATAAGTCCCAGGACACATGGCGAAGGCGCACCTGACTTCTCACCGAGGCGTCTCTTGCCCCCACCTGGGCTTTTGTCTGTTCCTAGGCCTTCTGAGCAGGACTTCTGGGCTTCTCCATGAGGAGCCTTTTGAAATTCATAGTCCCACAATTGTTCTGTCTATTGATTGTCTCATACACGCTCTTCCCTGAAAATCTCTTCATTTTCTAGTCATTACCTTGAATGGATTCCGCAGAAGTTTTGCCTTTCCTTGGAAGACACGTCCGTGTACGTGGCCAAGACACTACGTTAATCTCAGTCCTGGGTGCAGGGGAGAGGTGACACTGATTGTGTCCTGGGCGTGAAGCCAGCTGGAAAGATGATGCTACAGGATGATCCCTTACTTAGTCTGAGTGGGGATTCATTTTTATTCACTGAGCTCTATATTTATATTTTTCCTTTTCTTATATATGTCCTATATTTAGAGATGAAAAAAATAAGAGATACTATAAGACATGGATGTGCCTTAAAGCAAGGAAATTGTTGTTAGCTATGCGATGGCCCCAGGGACAAATCTATTTTTGGTTGTTTAGTTTTCTTGTTCGCTTTCCATCTTTCTCTCTTTGAGGTATTTTGGAAGAGCTTGGGCCATCTTAACTGTAGTGTTTTAATTTTATTGATTTACTTATTTTGTTTTGCTGATGCCTTTATCTGATAACCAGGGAGGTGTTTGTTGTTTATTTAGTAACTGGTGCAAGTTTTCGCGCACACAAGCACCTTTCTGTAATTATAATCCCTATACAAGAATCCATTCGCCTGGTGCTGTGGCGTATCCTTAAGCCAGTTTGCTGGGAGAGTGGCTAGGCCCTTTGAAGATGTAGTATTTTCTTGTCACCTCACTTGCCTGACATCTTGTATTGCTTATGATAAACTCAGTGAGAGGGGATCTGCTTGGTGATAGGGCTGACAAAGGTTGATCTGAGGTGAAGTTTCTATAGGTGCTTACAGGTATGGGGTTTCTTAGCTTGGGTATTTGTGACATTTGGATGGCTTCTTTGTCATGTGGGATTCTCCTGGGCACTGTAGTATTTTCTGTAGCATTAGTAATTCTAGATGCCACCTTCTAGTTGTGACAACCAAATATATCTCCAGACATTTCAACTTATCCCACTTGGGAACCCCTCCTCCAGGGGGAGCCTCTTGACATTCACCTTGGGCACTGCCACTGTCCTTCCTAAATGTGTTTTCGGGATGCAGTGGATCAGGGTGGCATCCTGCTCCTAGGAGACCATCAGGCTGCTGCCCTATATGACTGCATTCTGTCAAGTTCAGTGTGAAGACAGCTTCTTAACTAACCTACGCTCTCGGCCACTGGCTCTTTCCCTTTTGCTCGCTTCTATTTGGGGCAAGTAGAAATTTTCAATTGCACTTTGGTTTCCTGGAAAAGGTTGTCTGCTGAGGCAGCAGAGAACAGACAGATGGTAGCTGACACCGAAGGAGCTGCGTGGTTTCCCCAGTGTTAAACCTGGGCTGTTTGGGAGCCTGAGGGTTAAAAAAACCCCAAGCTGCCCGAAAGTTGCCTGGGAAGTAACAGTCTTCACCCTCGAAGTTCCCTTTCCTCAGTTCTACAGAGCAGTTATTGTTCTTTTGAGCTCCCCAGTCCCTCCTTGTGATTCCTGCTCTGGGCCATCGAAAGGCTTCATAACTTGAGTGGCTCGTGCAGGTGGTGGGGGAAATCATTGACACTAGTAGTAAGCTAGTTTCTCGTAGTTTTCATCTTATGCTGTCTTCTAAAGTCTTTTGAAAGTTCTGTTCCTTGTGGCATTATAGCACTAGAGTTCCTTTAAGGCACTATGCCTTGTAGCTGTGGATTTCCTTTGTTCTGTGCCCAGCCTTTCTTGAATGTTTTTCTTCTTTCTCTTCAGATTAGCCCAGTCCTTTGTTCTGCTGCTGTCTTTTTTTGTGTGTTGATTCCCAGGACAAGGGAAGGGGACAGTAGTTGAAGGGATGTCGGGCTGCGGGGGGAGGGGTGCTCACCCTCTCAGCCTGGTGCACTTGTCTCCTGTTGTACCCTCCTGAGTGAGAACCATACAGTTATCACTTCCCTTTTTTTGCATTTGAGTATCGAGAAAATTCTCCTTAAACTATATTGGGCTATTCACTAGCTTGATACCAGGCACCGTCTCCTGTTCCAGGAATGCAGATCTGCATAGAACCTGCTCTTCAGCGTTGAAGAATCAAGGGATCCACTCATGGATATGAGACTGTTTATCTTCCTTCCTTATTTGGGGCAGTAGAGATTCTTTCCTGCCATGGGCACCGTAGGTGTGTTTCTGAATGGAAAATGTGCAGATTGGATCTTGAATCTCGATAAGAACAGAGTTGTACAGATGTCACAGTATCCTAGCAAACATGGACACCTTATCTTTGGGGATGTTGGATCTATGCTTGATTCTTGAACATTCTTGGAAGTGACAGCAGTTGTTCTAGATTTCAGATAAAATGCTGGGACAGCATTTTACAGTGGTAGCTTTTTTCTTGATTTTTTTTACTTAATTATTGGTTTTCAGTTCTACTGTGAGCTATATAAATGAATTGTCCACTTTTGTTGTTTAGACATCTCTTTATTCTGGTGCATTTAGCAGTTTCTCTCACCTTTGCTTGTGTTGCTTGGCTTAGGGTGTCAGTCACTCTTTTTCTCTGTATCTTCACAGCACACGACGGTGGAGCTTCAGCGATTTGTGAATATCTCCCTCCTTTAAGCCTCTTAACATCCATGGCTCTTGCTTTGCAAGAAAATACAGAATTGTAGTCATTTCTTTCAGTGATAAATTGATGCTTTGCTGTTGTCAAAGTACTGTTTCCCTCCTTTTCATGTACACAGTAATTTTTCCTCTCAATGCCCAATTCTAGTGTTATCCTTTAAAGACATTCTGAATAGCACATGCATTCAACTTGTGCAATACCAGAAATATGCAGAACTGGACACAGATGGCTGTGACCATGTTCACCCTGGCCCCAGAGTGACCAATAGATTACAGCTTCCACCTGTGTGTGTTATTGGCCTTTAGCACAGCCTGATATCTGAGATGTTACAATCTCGAAGACATAACTTCTAAGTTATTTTTCTTTCAACACTTATATATCTATCCATTCTTTAAAAAGCAGCTTTAAAACATCTTTATAGTATATGTAGTTATTATTTTTTTTTAAGTAGGTAGTGTGCTTGCCATTTACAGATGAGGAAACTCAAAAGGTGAAGTCATTTACCTGAGTCCTTCACCAGTAAAGAGGGACTTCAGAACTGGCCTGTTGTTCTGCATAGCATTTTCCTGGGGTCTTCACTGTTGGATCTGTTGCTTATTTTTTCATATTTATTAAAAGAAGGAGGGAAATAGTCATAGTCTAGTGGGTGATAGAGAATTCTAGTGACTGGGTATTGATGTCACTGTCCTCTCTGTGCTCACTGTATTGGACAGATCTCTTTGAGGATCAGGGAAGTAGGAGATTCCAAGTTGGTTTTATTCCAATGGCCTGTCTTTGGCAGACTGAGACTAATGTTCTCCATTCTGCTGGGTGGAGAACTTATTATTATGGGCATTTGAAATGGACCTTTTAGGGACCTTGATTCATTAAAACACTCAATAGCAATAATAAACACATTGTTTTATCCCCATGAGACTTGTCTGAGGGAATATATTAATGATAGGATCTTTTTCCCCTTTGATGAGAATGTTTTGTCGGGATCGTAACTAAGAGCCATTTCTTTCCGTCAGAATGTCCTTCGGACAGTGCTGGATGCCACAGAGATGGGTTTACAGTTTAAGAAGTCTAGAAATGGACTTTTGAGACCGAAATAGGGTATGGATGATCATGCTTCATGTAGAAAGAGAAAGTTGAGTTGTTGTTTTAAAAAAATTACTTTGTGCCTTGGATTGTGAGCTTACTCAGTTCTTCTTCGGGAGGGCTTTTTTTTTTTTTTTTTTTTTTTTTTTTTTTTTTTTTTTTTTTTTTTTTTAACTGATTGTTGATGCTGTTTAGTGTGGAAGGCAAAATTTTTAATGTCATGCTTCAGGATGATGCTAGGAATCATTGACCCTGGCTTGATAGTGCAAATCAAGAAGGCTTGTGGGCAGTGGAGTCTCACTAGTGAGAATTTGCTCCAGATCCATAAAGTGTTACAGAAGACAAGGCAGAATGACCTCCAGGGTTTCAAACTCTCTTCAAGCATCTCTCCAGAGCACTGAGAACTGGCTTCTTCTTTTAATTGTGATATCAAGAGTTCGCTGACAAATTGGGTGAAATCGCTGCTGCTCAACTCCAGCTGTGATTTTTGATAGACAGGTAGCACAGTGCACAGATGAGGCTGGCTGTGCTGCAGAGGGATGAGTGCCCTTTAGCTTTCTCTGGAATTGGCCTTCCATGTTCAGGGATGTAGAATATGAATAACTTGATTTAGTATATGTGCTGCTGAAGTGAGCACATGAATAACTTGATTTAGAAGACTTGGAAACCCAAGGGGCCAGTGTTTCATAGGGACTCTGTGTGTGTGTGTGTGTGTGTGTGTGTGTGTGTGTGAGTGTGTGTTGGCAAAGAGGAATGAGAGCATAAAGGGTGTTTAATTTTATTGCGTTAAACACCTTGCTCATCATCATATGGCCCGGAGAGGATAGCTCTGTGGATGTCAGGACTGTGTCATCTTTGATGACATAGCTTTGAATTGAGCAGTGCTCTCTGGGAGTTGTTAAACTAATTGGATATGCCTGAAAAATGAGCTGTACTAACACTCACAGTTCCATGATCAGTTGAAACCTCTTGATTGGTATGGAAAGTCCTGAATTTAAACTT
>PVIR01031537.1:0-19359 GCA_004026965.1 Petromus typicus
TTCTATTATTCCATTTATAAGAAAGTTAATACTAAAAATAAATTTCTTCTTTAAATGTCTCTTTAATCTGTTTACATTAGATGTAACTATGCTGTTGCTCTTTCTCAAACAAAATATATAGGAACTATGCACATTGAAAAATGCCTATAAATTATTCAAAGTCAAAAACAGAAAGTATTGCATTTCCAAATAAATACAACTGTTATGTTTACATCTTAGAGAAAAGAAACATACACACATACACATACACATACACACACATATGTTTTCTGTGTATTTGAAGGGAGTATATTATCTTCTATAAATACAAATTTTATGTAAATTATCTGAAATGGATAATAGAAAATGCATGTTATTCATATTTATTAGTTATTTATGTATTTCTAAGGCAAATCCCAGGCAAATATGTGAAAAATGACATGGAGAAGTTTATGTAAATTATGTTTACTTTCTTCAGTTTTACCACATGTTCCTTCCAAGTGAAAAGAAGAGGGTTTTGTAATAAAATAGCATGTGAAAATGTAAAGTGTGATATTTTTAAGAATTCAAATATTAGTTTCTTTTTTAATTTGATATAATTTGGGTACAGAAATGTACTATTTTTAATATGAAGAAATAAACAATTGAGCATTTATATGTTGAAAATGTAAATAAAATATATAAATATATGTAAACAAAATATATGAAAGTAAGTAACACTATGAACCCCAAAATTATATTTTTATGCACATTTGAATGAAATTTTTTATATTAAAGTGGATATTTAAGACAATTATTAAGAAGATTCAGGGCCAAGAATTTAGTTCAGTGGTTCTGCTGCCTGCCTTCCAAATGCAAAGGCCTGGGCTCAATCTCTGGTAACCACATACAACAATGCTGGACATGGTAACTCACTCCCACAAGGAATCAAAATCACATACCACAGTGCCAAGCAGGGTTGCTCATGCTTGTAATCCCAGCACTCAGAAGGCAGAGGCAGGAGGACTGCTGTGAGTTCAAGGCTGATCTCAGGGACATCCTGAATCACAAAAGCAAGTCCTTATCTTAAAAAAAAAAAAAAAATCATTTTTATACACATTTTGTGTGCAGTACCCTGTAAGCAATATGTTACATTTACATCTGAAAATTTCAAATTTAAATTCACAAGAAGGAATTTTTAAAAACTTGAGACCTAAGTATTAAGGATCATAAGTTATTTAATACAGCAATCATTCACTAAGTGCAACTTTTGAAGAAGTAATGTTTCTTCTACCATGAGCTATTTCTTAGAGAGGAATGCAAATGGGAAACCTAGCTGATATAATTAGCAGATTGGTGAAGATTAGACAAATAAGAGGTCATTTGCCTTTTCATTTTCAAACAGTATCTGCCACCTCTGTTAGTGTATTAGTTGGTGGAATCATTTGGTTTATAAATGTTTCTGCTCACGCTGAAAATCAGTAACTCTCATAATGAAATGCCACGGTTGAACCTGATGTACACAAATGTAACACCTAGTGCTGTGGATGCCCTCAAAACTGATATGTTGTCACTTTAAATTACTTTGCATTGATATCTGTGGTTATTTAGTATTACAAATTAATTTGGCTCACTTCCAGAACAAATAAACAAGTGCAAAACTGTCTCAATGCATTCATTGTGCTTGAATGATTGAAGGGCTTTTTTTGTGAGTGTAGCTTTAATGTTCCAGAATAATTTTATCTAACAGCAGGAGGTTCCTAGACTTTCAAACAAACTGTTCTTTTCTTGTAAATTATATAAAATCTCCATGAAAAGGATATTCGGTTTTAATTACAATAATAATAAATACAAAATGGCTATAAGACCTTATGAAAAATTACCAAACAAAGCAATAATGATCACAATAAAATACAAATGATAATACTTATAGAAAAAATTAAAATAATTAATGGAAAAAGCTAGGACTTAGAACAGCTGGAAACAAAGTAATCATAGTTGAATGAATAGGAAAATAAAAGCCACTGGAAAATGATTTAAGAAACACAATATTAAAATACTAATTTTATATTAGAAGCTCAATGATATATCCTATGAAAAGTTACAAATTAAATGGAATATAAGAAACCATAGGCAAAAATCAGTATGTGGATATTTTATATATGATCAGCCAAACACAGACTGTGTGAATTTCCTATTATAATTTAATACGAGAGTCACTGCTACTTACACAGCTAGATTTAAAAACAGTACTAGGTGCAGTGTAACCTAGTGCTGATTACTCCTGGACACTACCATTCTCTTATACTTATTCATTAAGGAAGTCTCTTCAATCCCCTTTTTCAATTTATATATATATGAACGTGTCTCCTCTTTCCTTATCTCTCAGTTAACATATGAAATGTCTAAAGTTGAACTGTTGTGGTGGTTAATTTTATATGTCAAATAGGCTATGTTATGTTACCTATTTTGTTTTTCCAAACACATTCCTAGACCCCTGCTATAATTTTTAGATATGATTAACATAAATAGCAGTAGATTTTCATAGAAACATTACTCTCTACAATGTGTATAGGTCTGATCTAATTAGTGGTAGGTTTTAAGAACAAAATCATAGCTTTAGAAATAAATAATTCTGTTAGGAGACAATGATATAGACACCACACTCCATTTTCTAGCCCTCAGCTTTCAGGTTTAATGTTGTAACATCATCTAGTTTTTAAATTTCTATCCTTCCAGGCATGGTGATACATGATACATGAAACAAGTGCTCCCAGCACTTGGAGGATTGAGACAGGAGTATTTCTGCGAGCTCGAAGCCAGCTTGGATTAGAGAGCAGACACTGCTTCACAGAACTAAAAATAATAAAGACAAATTTCTATCCTGCCAGCCTATTATACAGATTTCATATTGACCCATACTACAATAAAATTTAAGAGCTACTTCCTTAAATTCTGTTGGTGCACAAGTGACTGTGTATCTCTGGTTGGCATTGTTTCTCTGGAAGATATTCATCAATAGTAAGAGCTTTTGGGAATCTGCTAGAGATTTTATAGTTTAACTCCAAGCTGAATTATTGATTTCTTCCCACTCAGTGACCTCTGAGGACAACAGAATCATTTTCAATGTAATTCTGCTATACTATATTTTATGATGTATTAGATGATCTAAAATCTATATGAAGCAAACCAACCTGAGTCTACTAATTTTTCTAATATATTATCCAACAGACTTGAAAGAGGACCTCATGTGTCACATTTTCAGCTCAGAATTCTCACAGTTGTGTCAAAAACAAACTAGTCACTTTCTTCTAAAATGTACTCTATTATCACCTCTGTTTCAATCACAATAGCTTTATCAATCTATGGATAATAAAGTCCAAGCCAAGGGAAGAGGAGGGTGGAGTAATGAATACACATCTGAGTGAATTCCTAATACTGAACTCTCAGCTATCCTTCCAGACTTGTTGCCTTAAATACAACTCAGATTAATTGCTAAAATTAAAAATAGAACACTTTATTAATTCAAAACTTCTAGGAAAGGTGGTTAGTGTCTCTCCACTTGTACTCATGCTAGTCACTTTGTTTTTGGCAGACCAGGTCTACAAAATGCTCTCCATGATAGGAAAAAATTCTCAAAAGTTACTGGGTATAAAAGTTTATAGTAAAGAATAGTTCAGAAATGATAGCTATATAAATGCATCAGGTATGGCAATGTGTTGGAACTATTTGGCCATATGGGAGGATATAATGAGGATCTCTAACCTAAATGAATATTCGCTGCCATCCTACCATAATTTCTACTGTTATTCTGCTACTTTTTCTTCTTAACTCCAGAATATCCACCCAACTTATTTGGATCTACTCATATAAACACTTTGTGTTACAGAGAATTCATTTATGTGATTTTATATAAATACACATAGATATGAGTTTCATAGAAAGGGAAGAAAGTTTTGAAAATATTAACCTACTAGGAAGTTACAATCTTAGTCTAAATAATAATAATTTTAAACTCCAAAACAAATTAGAGAATCTTAACAGATAAAAATACTATAAATGCACCTATACAATCAATTTACTATTTACTCTATCAATATATATTTTGTACCTCAGCACAGAAGAAGCAGTCCACTGGCCTCCCCTATACTAGGTATAATAAGTTTATAGTATAGTTCAGAGACGATAGCTATATAAATGCATCTGATGTGACAAATTTTTTAACTGTTTGGCAATTTGGAGGGATATAATTAGAAAATTGTTGGCAGTAGGGTCCCAAAATGCCCCTATAAATTTGTAAAGAGTAAAAGCTATTTTTGCCGTGGGTGAATCCTCACCAATGGGTGGCTTCAACAGAGGAGGATTTTAACAATCAAGTAGAGAATGACTCATTCTTTGGAGAATAGACGATCTTGTTCCAAAAGAACTTCTCTATTTAATGACAGAAAAGTGGTCATGATGGCAAGGATTATGTTTAAGACATATAGGTTAAAAAATATAAGATTTGACTTACCAGGCCAAAACTGCCTCAGCTGTTCCTGAGAGCATAGTTTGCCAGGAGCAGCATCAACAGTTAATCTCAGAATCTTTCTCCAGGAGAGATCAAGCAGGGTAATTTGAGTGTACAGCAGCAATTATGGGAGCGGCAACATTTTGTTCCTGATGGAGTAGATACTTACTTCGAGTGTGTAATGTTCTGCCAAATTTTCCATCTGTAGATTAACAGAATGTCATATTCCACCCTCATGGATTTCTAAACAGCTTTTGATAAGGAGCTCTACAACAGATGAAACTTGGTAATAGACTCATGCTCGTGGACTTCACTGACTTGTTACTTTTCAGAAGTTGCCTTGACAGAATAGTGAAATAGCTTTGTGAAGACACAGTTCCAGGCCAGGTAGCAAGTGATACTTGAAAGACTTGGACAAGGTTTTCTGGAAGGCTGGATTTTCTGTGAACTGCAGCAGATAAATGGTGATATTTATCCCACTATCAGGATTCATGGGAACTCAAATTAAGGGGCAATTCACTTGAAAGTTTTTACTTCTTGTGCACACAAACTCACTTTCTGCCAAATAAGAGGTTGTACCTTCAAGGACAAAGATATTTTCACTAGGAGACAGACCATCATCATATTGAACAGGAGTTTTATGCTGCCACCAAATTACATTCATGGTTTCTGACTAAACCTCATGCTTTGAATCAACAGATAACAAAGGAAGTTACTGTAAGGGCTACTGTGAGTGACCCTCATCATCAATGGGAAATGAAGCACTATGCCACAACAGAGGAAATAATATGCAGAACACAAAACACCTTTTAATATGTCTTGGTGTTACTGTACCCTGTAATAAAACTCAATGTAAAACTATGATAATCTAAAACAACTGGGAATACTTATGGATCAAGAGAATAAAACTTTGGTCTACCCCACCAGGTAAACTGAATTGGTCAACTTTTCTGTTGCTGACTTGCAATATTTAACAAATAAATATTAAGAGAGAAGGTTAATTTTCTCACTATAGTAGCCTGTGATAATTTGGCTAAAAGGGTGAGACACTATAGTAGAAATCTAAGCACAAAGAAGCTGTGTCAGAGCAGAGAGTAAAATACTATAGATAGCATTCATGTGCTTCAGCTGTGGATAACTTAAAACATCCTTTGCTAATCTACTAGATGCTTCTTAATACAGTGCAGGTAAATATCTGGATTCATGACCAGAAGAACCATGAGCAGCTCAGGCATTTGCAGAAGTCACAGGGAACTTAGAATTCATAATCAAAAACAGTTGGTATAAATACAAACTACAACTATGTGACCAGTTAGAAAACATGACTATAATTAGTATGAATATTTTCTACTTATATATTTATGAACATTATGTGGATAACCTATGTCTATAAATACCTTCATTTTATCTTCTCCAATTTGCTTATCATATGAGATTAAATATATGAACATTATTTTCTCTATTGGTTATGTTTCTCTTGCCAAGTCTCCTAAACATAGTGTGTTTCAATATTGTGAAAATAGCATCTTTATTTTTTTTTATCTTCTAAATATGCTATGAAATAACAGTTGAAAATAGGAATGGGTACTAGACTGTTTGTACAGAAAAAATGTTGCAAGGTAAGATGGCACCCAAAGTTTGGAGATAACACAACAAACTGACCTAAGACAGGTTCAGTTCTAATGAGCTGAAGACATAACCCAGGGTGAAAAATAGAGACAGATAAAAATATAAGCAAAAATTGTTAGTTAGAGCATATAAAATTTATACAGAGCGTATAAAATTTTAAATGTTACCTAATCAAAGGAAGATGGATGCCATAACCATAAAGAGATAAAAATTTTATAACAAAAATATGTATGTACTGATGAGTCTAATGTATCTCATCTGACAATGAATTAAAGTGCAATATGAAACCAAAGAGGAAAAGTGGAATTGAAAAGCAACTAGCGCTAAAAACAAATAATTACAAAATAAGAATAATCATGAGACGATGACTTCTCGTCAGGAGGAAGGAAGAAAATAAGATTTCCCAAGTGCCCACAGTAATAACACATCAGCATGTAGTTATAAAACAAATAAAACTGTATGAAAATATGAGTAAAATATACATGTCCTCAGAGAAAATGTGAGGCCAAAGGGGGAAGCTGACCACCAAAAGCATCTATTTTTAGGATCTGTTTAGAATTCATTGAAGCCATCTGAAAATCCACTTCAGATGGAAGCTATGAAATGTAGAATTATTTGTGATGTACGATGAATGTAGGCATAGGTTTAGGCAAACTGACTACAGAGAAGAGTAACTGGGGTGACAGCACTGGAGCTGGTGTGCTTAAAAACTCATGAACTTTTCTGAAAGAAAAATACCATCATCATCATGGAAGGGATTGATTGGAGTCATTGTCTCACATGATTTCTTTACCGTTTGAAAAAGACAAATACTATCAATTATATTTAAACATAGGCAAATTAAGTTGAAAGATTAACAAATCCTGAAAACACTATTTAGAAATTGTATTTGGAACTAAAATTAGAAGAATGTTCTGAAAAATGCTATTTTATTAAAAAAACAAGTCTTACAAAAGTAATAAAATTCTCTATAAAATAAAAAGTGAAA
The DNA here is from genome assembly GCA_004026965.1 of Petromus typicus. Classification (NCBI taxonomy): domain Eukaryota; kingdom Metazoa; phylum Chordata; class Mammalia; order Rodentia; family Petromuridae; genus Petromus; species Petromus typicus. The sequence goes on from PVIR01031537.1 coordinate 7,086, forward strand.
ATAAATTCAAAATATCAGTAAATAATTTAAATATGAATGGGTTGGTTTTGAAAAAATCACCTCAATCAGTAACAAACACGTATTATTTTTTCATTCGTAGATATTACTACTTATTCAATATCTGCCGTATTTTTCATTTAAGAGTTTAGACTCTGATAAAACTTTCTCACATAAAAAGAGATGAGGACATAGTTTAGTAAAGCTATTTGATGTTTCAATAATTTAAATGATATGTCTGGCATGATTAAATCTAATAACATTTTAAAAATAAGTTTATATTACATTGTAAAAATTGAAATAAAATAGTTATATTAAGATACATAACAAGAAATATTTCTCACTTTTATTCAACTGTTGACCTTTAGTCAACTTAACATCAGTACTAGAAAATGTCATCATTATGAGTTTGAAAAAGTTGGTTTGAGTGCCAGTCCAATGAAAACAACATGGTTCTGGCAGAGAAACAGACCTGAAGATCAGTGGAACAGACTGGAAGACTCAGAAACAACTGCAAATGTACTAAGCCACGTCATCATTGACAAAGGAGCCAAATGCCCTTACTGGAGGAAAGATAGGCTCTTTAACAAGTGGTGCTGGACAAACAGGGCTTCAACCTGTCAAAGACTAAAACTAGATCTGTGCTTTTTACCATGCACCAAACTAACATCAAAGTAGATTAGAGACCTAAATATTAAAAGAGAAACACTAAACTTGCTGCAAAAAGTCTAAATTCCTGAAGAATTCTAGAATTCCTGAAGACATTGACATAAGGAAAGACTTTAGGAACAAAACCTTAGCAACTCAGGACCTAGCAGAAAGAATCAACAACTGGGATCTCATCTTACTAAAAAACTTCTAAATAGCAAGAGAAAGAATGAGTGGAGCAAAAAGACGATCAACAACGTGGGGGAAAAAAATTACCAGTTGTATCTCAGACAAAGGGCTACTTTCTAGAGTATATAAAGATCTTTTAAAAATCAGCCCTTCCAAATTAAATACTCAAATCCAAAAGGAGCATCAGAAATGAACAGAAACTTTTCAGAGGAAGAAGAAAAAACAATTGAGAAACACATGAATAAATGTTCAACATTGCTGGTCATTCAAGAGATGCAGATGAAAACAACGTTAAGATTTAATTTTACTCCTCAGAGAATGGCTTCTATTGTGAAATCAACCTAAAGCAAATGCTGGTGTGGCTGCAAAGAGAAACAAAACCTTTTCCACTGTTAGTGAGCATGTAGCCTGATGCATCCCCAGTGGAGATCAGTGTGGAGATTCCTCAGAAAAGTAGGATTCGAGGTCCCATTTGACTGTGTTATTTCCCTGTTGGATATATTCACAAAAGAAATAAAAGGATCATACCACAGCAACATATGAGTATCCATATTTATAGCAGCTCAGTTTGTGATAGTTAAATTTTGAAAACAGCCAAAATGTCCATAAAATGGAGACAGGATAAAGAATATTTTTTAATAAAATGGAATATTATTCTGCCATAATGCATGCTATGTTTGAGTCTTTTATACTCAAATAGATGTACCGTGAGGATATACTCATAGGAGAAATAAATAGGACACAGGTGTATAAATACTGTATCTTTTCTCTGGTCTGAAGAACTGAAGGTGTAAATGAGTTCTAAAATGTATGATCAGTATTGTAAAATAGTAATAAAATTTTCAAAGGGAAAAGCAAAGAAGGGGTAGGGGTAAGCAAAGAAGGGAAATTAAAAAGTGATGATTAAAAAAAGAAAATAAAGTTTATTTTTATAGGGGACAGGGATGTTGGGGTAGGACAATGGAAAAAATGAAAATTAAGTTGTGTCATGTACTGGTACAAATTCTCAGTGACAGCACAACATGTCTGTAAAACATATTAATAAAATAAATTTTTAAAAGAACAAGAAAAAAGTTGGTTTATATACTTTTGTTTTAAGAGGAATAAATATTTGAAGGTAAATGAAAAGGAACGTATAGAATTAAAGTTTGGGGCAGATAATTTATAAAATGAGAAAAGATATAATTTATTAACTAAATTAGATTTAAACTAGGATGTCAAATCATGTTTGTTCCATCCCTCCAAGGAAAAATGTTTATGTGAAAACAATGGAAAAGCTATGTTCCCTAGGCAGATGGTGGTACTCTCACATCAAGTTCAGGCCTTTTTTTGTCCTATGTAGCTTTCATACGTTGTAAGAATTAAACTGATTTATTAAACACAGGGCTTTAGTGACTTGTTGTTGTTCCTTGGATTAAGTGTGGAGACACTGAGGAATACACACCTAAGAATAAGACGTCTTTCCTTAATAAATTAATTAATTAAGTTGGATTTATTCTTTTCAAGTTTCCTTTTATTCTCTACTTATATCATCTTATAAGTTATTTATCATTACCCTAGTTGTGAAATTCACTCTAACATAAATTATATTTGTAACTATTTTTAACCCTTATGTCCTCATGTTGCATACATTTCCCATAAACCTATCTCTTATTTACAGTATGTGAGTCCCCATAATATTTACTAAGTAAATTTATGCATTCCTTTTAGTCTTTTTTTAAGGTCACTGACTTAGACAAAGTCTTTATAGTCACTCCAAATTTCTAAAGCACTGCTTTTGGTGTTCTTATAATGAACATTATTATTTAAATATCTAATAAGATTGGTTGTTGTTCTTTTTAAATTTAATTGATAGCATCTTCCTATGATGTCCCCATTGCTTTATCATAGCCAACAATAACCTTCCTTTTGTCTATACCATTTTCATTTTTACAATTTCACACTTCTCTTAGAATCTACACAGATCATCTTGCTAAGTTTTGTAATTATGTACATCTTGCTTCTCAACCTCAATGCTATATCTTTAAAATCTGGATATTTGTACTATGAAAATATATATTGTTGCATTTCACATTCAAATATCTTTGTTATTATATCCCAAATAGAAAATTAAATGGTATTGTGGGTGGTTGGCAGCAAGTGATGTATACAATTACATGATTTGTTCGATTTGAGAAGAGGAATTTTTTTTTCACTTAGCTAAAATCAAAGTAAAATTTGACCTTGGAAGAGTACGTTCACATATTTCAGTAACCATTTCCCAATCATTGCCGTCTTTTACTCACAATCACCCTCTACATGCCTTTGAACTCCTTTGGTGATCTATCATATTCTATCTCAAATAAAAAGGACTTAAAACATACTATTGAATATCATATTCAATGAAGCTTACAAATTGAATTGTTCAAATTTTGTAGTTATTACTACGTTCATTTTTAACATTTTCCATTGTCATGATATATATTATGCACATTATATGGTACATAAAATGTCTAAAAGAATACTTGACCTTTCCTAATTTTCTTTAACTTTTGTAAAAAGCAAAAATCAATGATGCTAATTTTATAACTATATAAGCAAATATATATTTTGAACTGTGTTTTCCACAAGATGTCTTTTACTTTCCCCAAAATCACATCATCTGTTTCTGGTTCAGAAATCGTCAGGTGACAGTAAACTTACTTAAATGAAACAGTAGGCTAACTCATTTCATCTGTAGTCTACTATTCTTTCACCTTCAGACACATGTAAATTTATAAGTCATTTTTCTGTTCTCTTTATTTTGAGAATTCCTGATGTCTTTGTCTTGCTCAAACTCAGTCACCTGTCCTCTGGTTGTCAGTCACCATTCTGGCCAGTTGGCAAATGCTCATTCACAGGAATTTCCTTGTGTGTCTCACAGCCTGAGATCCTGTGCTTTAGATTCTGCCAGCCTTTAGCTCATGCCCTGCTGTCACCAGACCTGTGCCTATGTTCAGACTCGCTGGCTGTCCAGGAGCAGAACGCTGACAGACTGGCTGCACCCCAAGTCTTTGTTGGTCAGAATTCCTTCTCACCATTTGTTTTCTCTCTTTGGGCTGTCAGAAGCTCCAAAATATCCTGCATTATTTGGCCCTAAAGTGCTACATTAATTCAGAGAAATCTTCTTTAAGAATTATTTTATTGAACAATAATTGTAAACAAATTCACTTCAGATGAACATACACCCTAAATTTGATACGAATATTTTCAGCTAATAATTTTGAATAATTTCATGGATTTAGAAAAATTGTAAGCAATAAAATTTTCCCATGTGGTCCTTAAAACCATAGATCAAATTTTAACATTTGGAAATTGTATATCATAATTTGTGCAAATGCATATGTGTATTATAAGGTTTAAAATACATAGTTTTATAAATATAATATATATCTCTACTTGCATATAGGGAGATATAAATATAAATATAATTTACCTTTGGAAGGTCTAGAGGCTAAATCTTTATAAATAGGAAAGAATTATATTGCACCATTATGAAAGTGATTCCCTAATCAGAATTCTTAGAAGCAAGCAAACTCACATTGTCAGTGAGACTGTGACACAGTGGAGATACTTTGGAGGAGAATGTGACAGAGTCTAACAAAAGTTCATATATACTTTCCTTGATCTAGAAACTCTATGTTCAAGTAGCTACATTCAAATTGTGCCTTTATTTTTAAAAAGCTAATTATGGTGTTATTATTTGAAAGTGCTTAAGTATGAACCATTCTTATTTTCTACTAATAGAAAACATTGAATAATAAATAACTGGAAAAATGAGTCCGATGAAGCTATAAAGACATAATGGCAAACTTCTCCATGAACTGATACTTTATGATGCATTTTATATCATTGAAAGAGTGCACCGAGCAGAATAATGCTTGTAACAATTCATCTTTGGGACAAAAAAGAAGAAGTATATCTGAAAGTATTTATAATAATATATTCCTAAGATTATATATTCATCTATTTGCTTACAATCATAAAAAAACACTGGAGAATAATAATGAAGAACATCAAATTAATTCATACTGAAATTATGATATGCTTAGAATTTTGTGATATAGTGCTATCTGACACTTGAAGAAAAATCATCTTTAAAACTGGATGTAACTTTCAATTTTCTGTTTAAATTATGAAACTTTTCAGAAAATAAACGTCTAATTATTTACGTCTTATGTAAATGAGCTATTTGTAGAAGGTGATCTTCATTACCTACATAAAATCTCAATCTAAAAACATTATTAAATGAAAATCAGTTTTGTTTACACAAATAAAGACAGAAATATAAATAATAGTGTATCTTGTCTCTTTTTCAATCTCCTTTAGAGGTAGAGTATCTATCAGTCATTGTAAATATTATAGTATAATTTCATACTAACTTGAACTGAGAATTCCACAACATCAGACACGTTGAGAACTAATTACAGAACAAAGTATTACCATTTGATAGGTGTGGTGATGAAATTGAAGTTTTCCATTTGGTTTTTGCAATATTTCTTTCTAGGTTATGAGGAAGGTCTATCATGAAGAAAAATAATTTTTCAAGAATATAAAAGAGCTTTGAAAGACTAAAGTGTAAGATGCATGCGGTGATGATCACTCAGTGACCTCATTTGGTCTTCCTTCACTTGGACTGAAAATGTAGATTTTGAATAAGCAACTGCTGAGGTTTCTGACAAAAATACTAGATGATCGACTTTTCTTGAGTTTCACACACTTTCTCTTCATCTCAGGGTTCTGTGGTACTTGTTTCCCTTCAGCACCCAAAGCCAATTCACTCAGGACAATAATCCTCCTAGGTGCCAGCTGATTTAAAGACACAGCATCTCAGAAAGCATGGTGTCCATCTATTTCCACATGAGGCTCAATGGTTAATTCAAATTCTGATGTCCTTCACTGAGGAAAAAAAAATCTTCTCATGGAAGATGATCTGACTACAATACTTTGAGTATTAGAATAATCTGGTATGGTGAATATATATATATATATATATATATATATATATATATATATATACTCGCTTTATAGTTCAGGCTCGCCCTATAGTTTATGGGGTCTCGCTTTATAGTTCAGGCTGGCTCTGAGCTCAGCTTCTAATTCATATATATATATATATATGAATCATATATTATATAACATATCATATAATAATACATTATATAGTAATATATTATATAATATTATATGATATATAATATATAATATTGTATCATATAATATTATATGATATATATGATATTATATAATAGATTCCATGTTTTATATATAGTAATATATTATATAATATGCTACATAATAATATATAATATATAAGTATATACGTGAATTATATATGTGTATATATATGTTATATATTAATATATGTATGTTATATATGTTATATATAAATATATATATATATATATATATATTTTTTTTTTTTTTTGAGACAGGGTCTCACTTTGTAGTTCAGGCTGTCCTTGAGCTCAGCCTCTAATTCACTTCACAGCAATGCTCCTGCCTCTGCCTCCTGAGTACTGGGATCACAGACGTGAGCCACCACGCCCGGCACTGTGGTATGTGATTGCTGCTGGTCGTGAAACTCCATGTCCTGTATTGTATGTGGTTACCAGGGGTTGAACCTGGGCCCTTGTGTTTGCAAGACTGATGCCGGAACCACTGGGCTAAATCCCTGGCCCTTAAGTATATTATATTTACTATAAGCCCATATCGTTTTTGCTTGTACCCGTCCATTACATTATGTAAAGTATCCCAGTACTCTACATCCCTCTTGAGTTTTCAGTTTGTTGTGAACAGAATGACTAGTAACATCACAATTCTCATAAAGGGGAGGAGGGACTCCCGCATATATGAAGTTTCTGTCATGTGGGACAATTAACTCACTTTTCCCATCCTGCTCACTCCTGGACACTGATGGTGGAAACCCTGATCACCATGTAAAACTAAGAGTATTTAATTTTTACCAAAGGAACCAAAATGAGATTGGAAGGGCTGGAGAAGATTTTTAAAGGGTCTACGCACTCGGAATGCAGGCAAAGTATTTTCTCAAATCTGGTGATTTGCTGGATGATTGTACATCAGGTTTTGGGAATTGTGATCTGACTGCAGTTTTAGGATAATTTCTAACTAGAGAATTATTGGAACAATCAGTCTTATTTTTTTTTTGAACATGAAAGGCTAGAATGCCTTACTATTTCTGTATATGAAAATTTATATTTTTAATAAATTAGAATAATTTGAACTTAATTTTTACTAACATTGTCATTTGCTCTGTCTCTATTTTTTGAACTATGTTTTGAAAATTGTGAGATTCATGTTATTTCACTACACAATATAACAAACATATCCCTCTGAAGGATAACAGGTAAAATTAAAAATATTTTGAGTTATGACCTTCATATTTCAATCATGCCCTAAATTTAGGTAATTCAACACCCCATTTTCCTTCTTAAATATTCCATTTTACTAAGATCAATTATATATGGTTATTCTCACATTTAAAGGTGAGATTCTTATTATCCTGTTTGCAGTTACAAGAGGAGATATGGATGGTACTGCAGATAGTCATACAGCTCATTTCATACAGCAGGGCCCGAGTCTGTCAGATATTGTCCCCTTAACTAACACTGCAACTAAACTTCCAGGGAAAGCTGTACAATTCCATGGAGTCAAGATCAACTGGAGGTTGTGGAACATGAAAGACTGAAAAATATTGGAAACCTTGGTTCATAATCCTAATATCCCATTTATACAAAGAAACTAGAAGTATGAAGAAGAAAAGACCAATAAAATGGAGAAGTAGGAAAACACAAGAGATGCAAGTAAGGCATTTGCTGTGTGTCATTGTCTGGATTTCATTAAATTGTTATTCAATAGATTTAACTCAAACTACCTATGTATATTTTTTCAACACTATTTTTTCATTTTGTTTTTGAAATAACTGAGCTTTAGAAAACAATTTACGATATAAAGTTCATGAGATATATTATTAAATAAAGTACGATCTTTTTAATACTTTTCTATAACTCTTCTATTGAATTATTATGTGAAATAATGCCTTATAACTTTATTTTCTGTATATTTCTGCTCATACATTTTCAGTCTATCACTGATTACAAGAAGTTGTGATTTGTAGTTCTTATGTAGTAATATAAAAATGTCAACAGTTTGGCTTGTGTTTCATCATATCGCTGGGGAATTAAGATGTTCTATCATATTTATAATGATAGTTGTTTTGTCATTACCATAAAATCAAGGAAAGTGTATCTAAAGAATTTAACACCATTGAAGTGTCAAAAATCATCACAAAAGAAAAGATAATTATCTACTCTTACTATGTAATGCCAACAGACTATTTAAAATTACAAAGTGCAGAGAATATATAAGCATAAGTATCAAATTGCTCAGTTCCTGTAAATCTATTGCATCTCACAAGCATCAAATCAGTGTGCTTCTTCCCTCTCATCTACTTAATTTATGGTAATCGGCACTGCCAGCAGGCTTTTTGAATACCTTTGCATAGTAAATGTTTTTGGATAATACAAGAAAACAGTTTTATCATAAAATTAAGAAAACTTTTTATATTTTAATAATAAGACAGTTTGGGGACAAAAAGTATAAAATATTTCTTAAAAGAACTGATCATTTTTCCAGAATGAAAACAGCTGCAACATTTAAATGAAGAGAGAAAAAGATGGCATGCTAAAAACCCTCTCTTGGTTTGTGTCATCCAGTATGGCCAACGGTATAGGTGGAAGAAAGGTGTCACTTTCTTTCTTGTGTAAAGTTTTTGTACATGTTTCACAAGCTGCAAAGTTGTCTAAATTGTATGACTTTCTTGCAAAAAAATCCAAAGGGCAGCCAGAGGGCAATGTTTCCTGTTAGAGTGTTTTAAGTTGCTTTCGTTATTACCAACGACTTCTCATAGTTGCTACTCAGCAAAGTGTTACATTCACAGTGTGTCCTTGTTCAGTGGCAATGCTGACTCGGAAAATGAGGATGGATACATTGGAGAATTAAAAATAGAATTCAGAAGGTAGCAGGAAGGAAAATCCTCTTGGCTGCATGGATGATACAGGCAGGTGGAGGGTCAGATATATTATATTAGGCAGAAAAGAATGAGAAGGAGAGAAAGAAGGGTGAAGCAGGAAAGAAGACTCCACAGAAGGAAAGCAAGCCACAAATTGATATAGTATTTATGTAACTAAGCCAAGAACTTTTCTAAAAGATATTCCACTTAATTATGCTAGCAATTAAATGGAAAAAAATACCTAGATATTCTTAAATGGTGATGTTTTACATACAACATTATCACATGCCCATTATCTTCAATATTAATTGGTTCTATGTGCATAAATCCTCGTTATAATAAAAGGTGTGAAATTTCAAGTGGACTGTTATTACTAATTACTCTCATTTAAATTAAGAAGTTATTGATAGGGAATCACAATTGCCTTCAAACTGGCATACATTACAGGAAGTAAACAAATTTTTAAAAACTCTAAAACTGAGCATTAATAGTATACTTAAGTATCAAAACAGATAAAATGTATCTGAGTAGTTGGGAAGACATTCTTCTTTCCAGACACATAACGAGTGAGAGGAGGAGGTACACAGAGAAAACGTTTAAAGACAAAAGCTTCAGCTTCATTTTCTTTCTATAAAGGCTTTTGACAAATAAGGAAGATAATTGATCACTAAGGAAAAATTCAAGTTCGTGATAATTTGTAATGAGTGAACATAAGGTGGAAAGTAGCATTTTATTTCAAATCAAAATTTATTTTAAAATGCCAGAGGAGAATAGATTTTTTAGACACTGATCTATTTTGCATATTCAAGTGATTTGTATTAATTTTCAGACAAGTACAGCAATTTTATATTTAGTTTTGACCATTATGCGAAAAACTGTTTTTTAAATTTTTGAGACAAACTAATTTATAGAGTCTTTTTTATGTGTGTATGTGTATGTGGAGGGTGTTGATCAATTATATAATTTAGATTTCATTGTATTCCCTGGTTATATCCATAGTGAGTCTTCCTGGTATCACACTCCCACAGCCAGGCAGAGTCTCAGGTGAAATTTAAGAGTGGAAGCTGAGACTTATGGTTAAGGGGGATAAAATAAGTCAAAATCTGCAAATGAAGGAAAGGTGGCTGTGAGGAGTGTTCTAAAGAAAGCAAAATTAACCCAAATTTGCTTGTCTAGAGAACCGACATTTCTTGTGTTCTGCTGAAGAAAATAGAGCCAGAAATATTCTCACAATTGAAAAAAAAGACTGAGGCAACAGAAAGCAGACACTTTTTTTTCTTTTTTTTTCTTTATTTATCAAAACCATAGTGAGGTGAGAGATTAAGAGAGGAGAAAGGTCCGGGGTACAGTCGATGCATCCTCATCTCAAAATTAAGGAAAGGAGCGAAGGAATCAAACTCGGACTACATGTCCACTTCTGCTATTTCTCAGTGCTATGGAAAAGTGATCGTTTTTACACTGAATGTGAGATCAGAATGTAAAACCGGAATGGAGTTTTTTTAAAAACCAAAATAATTAGGAGATGCATGATACTGTCCTAAAGTATTGATATTTTCCCTGCAGTAGGAAAGATAGTATATATTTAGCAAAATCTGTGACTCAAAAATTTAAATTATTTTTATTATTGTGTTTAACCCAAAGTTCAGACTATTCGATAATACTTTTTTTCTAAAATAGCTTTAAAGGATATTCAGTGGATGGTTCTCTGTTTACTCTTTATAATAATTTCAAGTAATTTATGTAATTTCCTTGAACTAGATTTGAAAACACTGTTTCTTTTTGATTGCTTTGTTTTTGTTTTTTTGTTTGTTTTTCTGTTTGCTTGAAACAGGGTCTTGATTTGTAGTTCAGGCTGGCCCAGAGCTCAGCCTGGAACTCACAGCAATCCTCTTGTCTCTGCCTCCAGAATGCTGCAGTTACAGGTGTGAGCCACCACATCCGATACCAGCGTTGTTGTATGCGGTTACCAGCGATCAAATCCAGTCCTTCGTGCTCGCAAGGCAGGCACAGGAACCACCAAGCTAAACCACCAGCCCAATGTTCTGTTCTTTTTAATCATTCATAAAGGACCCACTTTGAGTGTTTCACATGAAAAATGCTCAGTGGGAAGCTGGAATACCAGTGTTTGAAATATAGCTCAGGCACTAAATAATTATTTGATCCTTGACATCATTAAACATTTTTTAAAAATATATTTACTGTAAGAAATTCATAATATTAGTATGACTCCAAATGTGTTTACTTAATGACTATTATGATATTGGAGAAGAACTGGAACACTAGGTAAATCAAAATTAATTGCCATGATTTTTAAATAATAGATTAAAATGTAAGTAATTCAGTTTGATTACTGAATATATAAAAATTTTACTGTAGTTATTGAAATAAAACATGTAAGCCTAAAATACAGTTTTATCTCATAAAAGAAAGATGTTTTAAGCAGGTAGACTTATTAAAGAAATTCAGATAATATTTTAGTTTAGTAAAAATCATACCAAGCAATGTGAGCATATTCAAAATATATTGCAAAATAAGGAACGGACATAAAAATTGATATTGTATATAAAACAGGGTACAGTAAACACAAAACACTTCAGAGAAGGGAGAGCTTGTGAAGATTTCCTGAGAGGCGTTAATGCAGCATGCAAGAAAGCAAGGGAAGGACGCTCTTCAAAAAAATAAGGAGCGGGAGAATCGTGAAGTGGTTCTTCCCCTGACCCGGATGTGATCAGCTTATGTGGTGTGTATGAGTTCAAGTCATGATAGCGTGAAATGGGTCAGGGTTTTCTCCAGCATCACAAAAAAGGTAAAACTAAACTCATTTTATAAAGCATGCATTTTTAGTCTTCAACAAAGAACATTCCACGTCTGTAATCCGTTTTAAAATGGAAGACGTGTAATCTGAAGTTCACATGCCCCAATATGCTGCCTTAGATCCTATTTCAAATAATTGTACAGAAAAGTGAAACCCTCAGAAAACAGCTCTGTCGGTGCGAAGTAAAAAAAAACATTTATCAGACTTTGAGAAGGTAGAGACAAGTAAAATTTACAAATCAGGTAAGAAAAAAACACTCAAACAGGAAGTGGACCAGAAATCTGAATAAACCTCTGCCTGGGTATTTGGCCTGATACAGAGCTCGGTGTGTACAGACCAAGGCACCCTGATGCCTAAAAAATCAAATGCTGGAAACGTGACTGAGCTCTGGTAATCCTGAAGTTCCCATAGTCCCAGGAGGCATGGAATTGCTACTATCCTGTAGAGAGATTTCACTACGAGCTAACTAAAGCTGTGGAGACCACGAGGCAATACTGCTGAAATGAGCTAATTATTCTCCAGAATAAGAACTTTTCGATGCGTGTCTACCAAACAATAAACACAAAATTTCAAAG